>PNEQ01124607.1:147664-153678 GCA_003012365.1 Medauroidea extradentata
CGATGCTATAAGAACCTAATAGTTTAATTTGGTTTGATTTTGTTTGGATAATAGTTTTGCGAACTATCATAAATTATTAACAAAAAACAGGCTGGGTCAGGGCGAAGTATGTTAATATCATGTGGTGATAGCTCACAATAATGTCGAAAATATGTTTTCAATTTTTCCCTAAAGTGAAAGTTGTAGGAGTAATGCTACTCTGAAAACATACTTTCAAATTAAATCTAAACTAAAATTTCCCAAACTTCTACATATTAAAAAACAAAACTTTGTACAGTGTTTTAAAAGTAACTTGACTTCATTCTAAGTAATTTATTTTGGTAATGTCATTGGTCCATCACTGTTCAAATTGCGCACGACACTTTTCTTCTGCTTCTATCTTCGCAACACACACTGTAATGCATGTTCTACTACAGAATACTAAACAGACGCGGAAGATTAATAAATATGGTCGTCTTGTCGAAAATTGCTAGAGTTAGCCGTTTTCGAGTAAATCGTACGTAAAATTAATGTAATTTATCAACGCCTGTGACACATGCAGGCATTGCGACTTCCTTGCAAGGCGTGTAACCGAACTAATAGGCGTGTTACATGGTGATAAATCCGTAGCAATTTCAACATGCCTATTAGTTCGGTTTCACGCCTCGTTATTTAATGTTATGTAGTTTTATAAATTTTAACTAAGATTTAATTTGAAAGTCAATTTCCAGGGTTGAATTTCTTCCATAATGTTCACTTTAGGGACAAAATTATAACACATTTTCCACATTTTATTGTGAGCTATTACCACGCGAAATTAACACACTTCGACGTCCTAACTGACACTGTATAACTAGGAATATTTATTTACACAAACGTGCACAGTTCTACTGTTCATGTTCTCTGCACAGTGTTTCAGTTCTTAAATGTAATATTCGAGTTGGGCTGGATGTTGACACAGTATCTGCATACAATAGTTAAGCATTTTAAAAAATTCTTGTACGTTAAGCTTACAGCAACTTATAGAAGCTTGTTTATTTTGTACCAATAGAATACATACGACTGCAATCCCTAGAGTTTCGAAGTGAGCATAGTTGTTGGTTTTCTCTTTGGTTATAACATGGCGAATGTAGAGCAAGAATGAAATACAGTCCACGGCCACGCAACTGAATAATTAATTTTTTCTTCAGTAACCATTGCAGGTGTTTGTACCTGTTATGTGCGCATGACAGCATGGTGAGGTAAAGTGTTACATGCGACCGTATTGGTATTTGTATCGTATCAGCAGGGTGACTGTCATTCACGTGTCTTTCCAGTGCAACAATACTTTGTAACCTTCCTCGGTTATTTACAGACAAATATATACATAAATTTTATAAATGTTCCAGTTTTTACGGAAGGTGTTACTAATACTGAACAATAACTCCGGAATTTATTTCTTTTTAGATACTTTACAAACTCGGAATTCAGTCTGTCAGTCTCACGAGATATTCTAGGTGCTTTATATTATGAAACATGCTCTTAGTTTCCTCTATGAGACAACCGCACACCACCGCATCTCCAAGCAACAGCGACCCACGAGCGACCACCCTGGGTGACGAGAAACGAGTATTAACTATAGACTCGCTCGAAACTCGCGGCCCGCCACGCCTGTGATCGCGGCAACCGAGGGTACATCAACACCCTGGTGACCACCACGAAGAAAGCACATCTTAGTTAAATGTGCGGACTCTCGCGTATACCCGCAGCTCCAGGACAACCACACCTCGTGGTAGTTACAACAGTCCCCTTCAAGGTCCATAACCGACACTTTCCAAGCACTCTCTCTCTCTCTCTCTCTCTCTCTCTCTCTCTCTCTCTCTCTCTCTCTCTCGCAAAAAAAACACCCCCCTTACACTCCAAACAAATCATAGTCTCTGTGGGCGACTGACAAAACTAAACCCGGCCTTTCCCTCGTATCGGTTTAATATTTCTTTTCAAAGTTGACGCAAGTTGACATTAATATACACTCTAACTTATGTACTAAATTTGGGTCCTTTATATTACTACTAATTAAGTTAACATTGAATTTTAATGCAGGGGAAGACGCCCCTGTGCTGACCTACTTTAGCCTGTGAGTTCTGTTTACCACACCAGCTCAAGGCCACGGACTAGCTAGCATGTAATGTTTACAGCTTTCTCTCTTCCACGTTGTGTGAACGGTTAAATAAATGGCCATGAAACAAGTCAAAACTCTATAAAATCCTGCGCATTTATTGAACACAAATGACATAAAACAAATTATTGCGATTGAGTAAGATTATACAAACAATTCTGATTACAATGAAATTTCAAATGGCTCTCTACGACTATTCTTACAAAATTTACTGTATTTATGTTTAACATTATATTTAATAACTTCTTAAGGACTTTTATCATAAAAAAGGCGCTACGTATTGGTGAAAAAGTGGTTACTTGACACACTAGCTTCAAACGATTACTTCAAGCGTGGTATTGTGTTATCTTGAGCTACTACAGTATGCTACACGACATTCATTCATGGCAGGTGATCTGCGTGTTGCCTAAAACCCAGGTAACGATATTTTCTGACTGCGTACATTCAGTATTTATTTCTCGGGAATTGTAGAGGCTATGGCAAAAATAATGCTGGCATTTGTTAATTATTTAACATACTTCATAGTATTACGCTACATAAAAACTGATGAAGAACCGCTTCTCACACTTAAACAAAACATAAGTGTTTGTAACCTTATTTTCCACAAATATATTTTTGCTCTTGTTAGACATCACACAGCCCGTAAGTCTGTAGCTATTTGATTGTTCATTTATTCTTGCAGGCACTTTGTACGTAAGTTTCGCGAAATATTCAAATAACTTGGGATATTTCAAAGAAGCGATATGCCCTCGGGATGTACTTTACGCCGTAAGTTATAAATGTTTTTGCATTATTTTCTTGATGAATGCGCCTGCGGAGTGTGTACGCATATTTAATAATCATTCTATATTTTTTGCGTAGCTACTCTAAAATAATTGTAACACATTTATGTATGTTTTATGGATACATGTGGGATATCTGAAACGTATGTGTAATATAAACTGATAATTACTTAATACACTCCCTGTTTACCGTACACGTCGCTTGTAGGTAGATAACCAATATTTGTAAGATGATGTCCATATACTGGGTGTCCAGCGGATATCTGGAGGAGGTTAGAGACTCATTTGATGTTTTCGGAACATTATGTGTATCCCACCGATATCCAACTATCAGCTGGATACTTATTAGACAATATTTAGCTGTTTGTTGCTTATTGATTGTGTAGTGCGGTACTCGAGCAATAAGCTGTGGCTGTTGAATGGAACAATAAAAATGCATCCCCGAGGGAGAAGATGAATGACATTAGCACGAGTGTGAAAAAAGACGGAGGGATCAGTAGCTGATGACGGCCGGAGGTGTGATGGTGGAATAATTGTCGGCCATATTGATCAGCGCGAGTGTACGGTGGCGCGGACTGGCGGGCGGCGAGAGAGGCTGTATCGACCAGAGTATAGACCAGTGTAGTCAGTGGCGGCTCGAGTCTCGCCAGGGGAGGGTCGTGCTTGCTGTGCTACAGTTGGCTACACTGACTCGCTATCCTTGCTGCAAGGTTAGTACCTCTGTAGTCTACCCTGCCAGGCTCACTGGCAAGCCACTGCTGGTGCCGACCAACCCACATATCACGTCGTCCTGTTTACTGTCACCGCGCCACGTCTGGGCTGTAGAACACAGTCAAGCCTGGGAGCGTGCACGTCTTCTAACCACTATATCTTCATAGTGAGCACATGTGCAGACGTCGAGCGTTCACATTACGTTGCGGTACACGCTATGCACTGTGTTTATTTCTAACAATGACATGGTTATTTTAACAAGTAGCGGGAATTTTAAAAAAGCACAAGAAAGGGGTAGAAATACCCGGGTGATGCATCACCATGCTTGGAACACGTCAGTCGTGTCTAATGTTTTCAGAACCGCGTGTACATTGCCGGCCGGTGACAGTGTAACACGGCAATATGCTGTCCACACGCACAGACGTGGTGTGTTATCATCATCATTTTATACTGTTGAGAAGCTGTAAAGTACATCACTAAAATATCCGATAGATAGAGCATTATATTACGTACATCTTGTCCAATTTTACTATTATCTTTATAAAGTCAGTCGTAATGTAGTTTTTTACGGACGAAATATATACAATATATTAATAAAATAACATTTATTGAAGCATATTTCAGAAGATTAAAACGTGTATGACTGATGGGTAGGTACCTGACACTGGCTGTACAAGTCTTGCTTCTTCTTGTATCTGTAATATTTGTAGTGTATCTTGTATCTGCGTTAGTATATGAGTGTATGATGTACGTACTTAGTATCTGTCTTATGTCTGCCTTAGCACTGCACACTAAGCTTGTAGTCCCGTCACTGCAACTTACACACTATGACATCTGAGCTAAAGTGCTTACGTCACAGCAGTATACTGTCAACAGACGTATAGAAAATTCTACAGTACTTGAAGCCTAAAAATATGCAACTGTTAAGTGTTGTTTCCATTCGAGTCTGATTACTTCAACATTTCACATTTCTTAACACTCCTTATACAGAGGTAAGCTAAGTTTTCAAATTATTTCTTACAGTGTATCCACATTGGAGCGTCGATATGCACCAATTTAGGGGAAGAAAATAGTTCGAACAAATATATAGAAGCACTTTGATGGTAAAATGAAACGTTATACATAGTTTGTTGACTTTTAATAACGAAGCCCATTTCCATCAGTTGTACAGTTTATGACTGTTGTTTTCACGCATCAGTACTAAATTGTTTCGTTGTGGTAGGGTGGCGTCATAATATTAAGTATTTTCATACATCTCTGTATTTCCTTTCAAATATAATTGATAATAGTATCTTCTCCGTGAGTATGTGAGAGATATATTATTGTTATTGTAGCAAGAAATTTTCATTTCTTTTCTTGTTTAGTTCAAAACTCCTTAAGCGTATAGAAAGCATTGTTAACAACTGCATTGTAACCACAAGTATTGCACTAGATGATTAACGTCTGTAGAGAAACCAAACAACGCAGAAAGAAAGCACTTTAAATGTAGTTCTAAAGAGTGACGCAAAAGAAACTCGTTTTGATAGTTTTTGTTTTTAAATGTACAACTAAACATACGTCAATAGCATAAACAGATCAATGTGTAACGCAGTGCCCTTTGTCTTACATCGTTAACACACGGCAGACAAGTGCACTACATTACATTAATGCGGAGAATTTTAAAACAGTGGCGTTATTTTAGCGTCAGTACGCAAAATACGATAACGAACCAAAGCATGAGGGATAAATTGTGCAGATTTAGGCACGTGGTGTGAATGACATGATTTTCATGAAAGACAAAGTAATAGGCTACATTTTTATAAATTCAGCTTTCAGATAAATGTTATATAAAATTATACTCTCAATATGCACCGATATTCATAATTATAATAAAGACTGAAATGATCTGCGTTTATTTGTTGTTTTGTGTACGAGCGAAAATATGACTCAAGATTTCACAACGCAAACTTTATTCGTAATATTTAGTTTACAGCTGAAAGTTCAGATTCATTGCTGAGATAAAACACCATAACTATCGCAGTATGTGCAACCTGAGAGGAAGGGAACTGTTCTTGTAAGAACTACTAGGTCATAACTGTTCGTATCCTAGCACGTTAAGGTTGTTCAAGTGGGGAAAAAACATAATTTTATATTTGTATGAAATAGTGTTAGTTTTGTACACATTACTTGAGAGTAAATATACCTCTAACAGAAAAAAATTAGCTCATCTAGTTTTCCCGTAATGGCACTTCAAAGTCAAAATTTGCGTATTTTTACTTCATACAAAACTTGAAAACCATTTAACATAATGAAATGAAAAAAATCATATCAAAACTACGCATTACTGTCTATGGCCTGTAGCATTTAAAACCCGTTACAAAAAATGTTTCTGTTAAATAAAAAATTTC
>PNEQ01124607.1:153778-166801 GCA_003012365.1 Medauroidea extradentata
CATTATATTTACTGGTTTTCAAGTTTTGTATGAAGTAAAAATATGCAAATTTTGACTTTGAAGTGACATTACGGGAAAACTAGATGAGCTAATTTTTTTCCGTTAGATGTTAATGTACTCTTAAATAATGTCTACAAAACTAACACTATTTTATACAAATATAAAATTATGAATTTTTCCCCACTTGAACGCCCTTAACCACACTCTTTTTCTTAGTTCAGTTCATCAAAGTTAGATCTAGTTAAATGACTCACTTTTTTACAATCATTTTATTACCTGATTCAATAAAATTTTAATTCAAAGAAATTTTGCGTTATTATTATAAAAGCATCGTCGTGTGTGTTCGTTTTATAGTACAGTCTTGCACATGTTTCCTCATATCAGACAATCGTACTGGAGCCCTACAAGTGAAGCATTGTATGTAGGTATACAACACATTGTTTGAAATGTTCACAGTAATATGTACAGTTCCGTTTTTACTAAATACTTGAATTCAGAACATAATCATTTCAAATTTGTCTTGGGAGATTTATTTGTACTGTTGTATTTATTATCTTGGCAATTATTTTTTAATTAAATATTTAAAGAAACACGTATGCTTTAGAATATTCGTCAGTAATATTGATTTATTACTTAATTAGGCATTTTATAGAGTGTTTATCTCACCTCACTGCAGTAACGATGACGTCAGAACTATTGATTGAGTACGTATTTGGTTTAAGCAAAAGTCGTAACCTAAATGTGGTGTTGTCTGAGAGGAACCACGAGGCTCTTCAACATTATCCTCCTGTCATGTAAATGTCATTATCGTGTAAGTCGCAGCTCACAAACTTTGCGGCAGAAATGTTCCCTATTAAAACAGAAGGACAGCTCATAATGTCCTCTCCCATTAGTGGAAGTTGCTGTAAGAACTAGGTGAGGTGGGAGGGAGGGGGAACGCTGAAGTCACCTGCACTCTACCTGGCGAGCACACGATGTTCTCCCTTTGATCATAGACAATAATATTACAGACAACTGCATAGTCTACTTCCTAGGTTAACATTATAGTATTCTGGTCGGTATCAAGCCACGTGGGTGTGCGCGCGCACGAGGGAGAGCATGTGCATGCCTGAACATGTGTGTGATTGCAATGTTGTCTCATATGACAATAATTCGACAAACATTTTTCACATACGAATGCATATACGTATACACATATATGTCTGTATTTAAACGTGTTTCGGAAGTATGTGACCAAATATTGCCAGGGGATTGCTGACGTTAAAAGAAGATATTTGATATGTGACAGTCAGAGTCCAACACAAATATTAAAAAACTAGAAGGCCTTAAAGGAGAAGGCCGGGAAGCCTATTTTGTGGAATATTGGAAAAAGTACTTGTGTTGCTCGCGAGAAATAAAATGTGGAATGTGACGTGAGTAAATTCTGCGATGTTGCGTCACACACACACCCATTTATGATATCATACAAAAAGGCACTATTGTTGCACCTCTCTAGGACCCACTGATTTCGTGTGAATATCACCCAAAAGTTTCATTTGAAGTAGGCAGGCAACTCTTCCTGCACCCGTCTGTGAACACACTCTCCGATTCATCTATATCCCGTAACATTTGAAATTGGATTGGGCTATGGGTATCACCACATAAGATGTGGTGATATATATACAACCAAAGAAGTTCTCAGTTAACAAACCATATCCTATAACAATTATTATAATAAAATTATTTACATAATAAAATTGTTGAGGGAGATGTACTTGGCATCCATGAGAGGAAGACAGTATAAACGGTAATAATTTATTTACTCTATGATATATACAGTTCGGATTCAGGCTGTTGATAGTTGTAACATTGTCATTTAATTGTATATCTAAAACAGTAAAGAATAACGGAGCATGCATGGTGCAGTGGGTAAAATGTGCTGAGTGATAAAAGTAATACTGGCGTCAGTATAAACCACAGTTTTTAATTGATCTACTCATAAATATCTTGCAGTCATAGTGAGTGAAACAGGCACGAGCAGTTGCTTACAATGACTACAAGCGGAGGTGTTAGGTTCGTTAAGATGCCAGCCAACTTGAACTTGCCGAGTACGACTGCTTACGCGGACTGCAAGTTTAGGGAAAGCGAAGTTGACTATCACCTCATAAGTACGGGTCAAGACAATGCAAATTATAAGGTCAAGATTTATCATTTAAGAAATATAATGGACAGTGCATAATCTCTTCTATTCACAACTCTCACCATTTCACAAGAGGCAATGAGTTCATTTAACATAATATCGTTACTCAGCGATATCAAGAAGAAGGATAAAGTTTTGGCCATTATTTAACTGCCCTATCCCAGCCAATTAGAATTGTAACTGTATCAAATATATGCGGAAAGTGCGGAAAACAAATTTCTGCAAGATCGAATTGCTAATGGGGATTAAAACAAGTGTGTCCAAGAAGCCTGGACAAGACAGCAACACATTGCAGAACATGCGAGCAGAGCATAAAGCAGAATACAATGTGTTGGCAGTACGGGGGAATTGAAATGTAGGCGATATCAGTCTGTCTATGGGCCCAGGGTAAGCTTACCGAAGAGTTCTCCCTCAAGTGTTGTTTTTCTAATACATTTGGTATCTATCGGTATCTCTGGTTTCCTTGTGAAATAGTCAGTTCTCCATAACTCTTTCAACAAATGGTTGAGAGCAACTATGAGGACATAACTAACACAGTTATATACTTTGATGATGAATGATGGGTGAAATTCAATCCATACATAATGAAACATTACATCAAGTTGTGGTATGCCACTGCAAGTATGCACCCTGCTGGACATCCTATATGATGGCCACGATTTATAATTATTCTCACAGTGAGTAAAATTGCAAACACTACCAGTTCCTGTGTAACTGGTGAAATATGGTGAAATATCTTTATGTATGTCATTTGTACTTTTTGTTTTCGATATGAAACAATTCTTTACATAAATGCATTCTGTTTTGTAGAGTCCTAGCCCGAATTTCCTAAAAAAAACTTTGCATCGAGACAAGCAAGCATTATGTAAAACTATTTCTGTACATTTTTTCATTAGTCATTAAAATTACTTACGTTCAAGCGTTCAGTGATAACTATTATACATACGAACAAAGTGACTGTAGAAAAAAAACGTAAATCTTAAAGTGTATGGAAAAGTAACTCATAATAATATTAGAAAAGCATTGTGCCGTGTTCGAAGTATACACAGCACTGTATCATTATGTTACTTGTGATTCTTGTTTAACTGAGTGTTTATATAATAATTTTAATTTTGTCGTATTCAATTTAACATGGCTTTAAATACAGGTCCACATCTCCTACATGCACATATCAATCTATCTCAATGCATATGGTATTGATCGCTCAGTGCAACTTAATTTCGTTACCTCTTAGTTTATTTAAGCAACAACAAGTTTATATATATTTTATTTGTACCTCATTAGTAGCTTACAAGAACGCCACAGCAAATGTTACGTTATTAATATCATAATAAATTACAAAGTTTTAGCTATTTATACTAAGGTTGGCATTTTCACCTGGATTTTCCCTGAACCATTGCAAAAGTAAATCAGTGATGTTATACCAGAGCTGATTGTTAATTTTCGAGCATCAACAGTTGCGGTTAAACCACGCTAGTCAAGCGTCTCGGTAGTAGAGTAGATTTATTTACGCCATCCCGTGTAAAATGTGCCGCTTCAGTGAACTATAGGTAGCAGTATACCTGTTTACTTCATTTAACCAGACACGTACATGAATTATAATTTCTGCTCCGTGTGGCACGTCCTTGGGAATCAACCTATACAGTACCGAGTGCCACGAACATTACAGGGATACAAAATAAGAGGAGCAGACACTCCGAACACGAATATTAGTGGTTATTTTATTAACCGGTTACTGTTAAAACCACGTTGCAGAGTAATAAAACTAGCACCACAGACGAATAAAAAATATAGAGTGTAACTTTTTACTCCATGGCATAAATATAAAATTAAAACAGTGTGTGTGTGTGTGTGTATTATATATATATTTATTTATTTATATACATACACAGGGTGTTCCAGGAGTAGACGTCAATAAAGATGCGGGTAATAGAGGGGCCCAAGATCTACCAAATAAACCAAACTTGTATAATCCAATTCGCAACCGTCTAAAATTTAAGAATTATTTTAAAGAATATTTGGCTATATTCTACCCTGAACTAAGCATTTACTGATGATGGAAAAAGTAATGGTCCATGTGGAACGAAATTTGTACAAAGCAAAGATGATTAATGCCGTCACATTTAAAAGCACATTTCACATCACTGAGAGAGATGGCCTCATGTCACCCTCATTGGCTCTTAATACCTCGTAGTTAAAGGGCCGTAATAACTTCACACTCACGCCCCTATTAAGGTAAATAATGTGAGCATGGAGCGGTACTGGAACGGAAAACAGCGGTACACGAAATACCCATTCCCCCCTCCAAGCCATCTTCATGTATTAGCCACAATTCCTACGTGTAGAACATCTGCCTGTGAGGCTATTCAGCAATTACACCCAGTTCGCTATAATGGGAGGCGAGCGCACTAGCCTCTATAGGCTGTTTACTATGAACTGAGCACTCAGCAGAACTTGTAGTTATTTACAAATGTGTTTTAATGGGCCAATATATGTTAATATTTGAGAATGTTGAAACGTTTACGCTGTTTTTTAGTTACAGGGAAGTTTTCACATTAAAAAATACTGAAGACGGCTGCAAAACGGTTGAAAGAAAACATTATGCAGTGCTCACTTTATCGTGAACGGCCTCTACATAACTGCGGCCGCTGTGAATTTGAAGCAGCAACTACGTAAGGGTGCCTGGTGATGTAATTGGTTTATCTTAACTTCCCATTTCGATAATGTAAATTTTTTTTTATGAAAAAACTAAATTTTTATCACCTTTATTAATATTTAATTTTATCCTCACAAATTAAACACATTACATTCAAAATACATTTTAATAATTTCAAATATTGTGAAATATTTTTATTTCAGTGAAGTTACAATTAATTATTTACACACGTACTAATTACAACCTTATAGCTGACTTTCCATTGTTTGAATCTTCTGCATTACTTTATGTTTTCACAATTACTGCATCGACGTTTTTAATTTAAAAAACTGGATTCACTAATTAATTGGCCATACTATGTGCTAGTTTGTCCGATGGCGGGTGATCATTTATGTGAACCATTTATATTTTAAAACTTCGTGCAAACTATAGGCATCTTCCAGAAACAAACACAACTTTTGTGAAAATGGTTTATTTACCCACAGTGACGTGAAATGTATTTTTTAATGTAACGACACTAACCATTTTTGGTGTGTACAAACTTCATTCCACATGTACCATTACTTTTTCCACCATCAGCAAATGCTTAGCTCAGGGTAGAGCACAGCCAAATTATCTTAACAAATACATAAATTTTAGACGGTTGCGAATCGGATTATACAAAATTGGTTTATTTGGTAGATCTTGGGCCCCTCTATTACCCACCTCTTTGTTGACGTCTACTCCCTGAACATACTGTATATATATATGCAGGGTGAGTCGCAATTAATCGCTAACCCGGCAGGAGTGAATTTCTGAGGTCAAATCAAAAGGGAAACAATAATACAATATTGGTCTATTGTGGCCTATGAAGGAGGGAATGGGCAATAATATCGTAGTCATATGCAATTAAGTAACGAAATCGCGTATACAGGCTACTGCTGTAGGGCTAGACAACAGCAAATAATAATGTTACAAAAAGAACATTCCTTCATACTTTAACTAGGGGTTGACAACCCCTTTGTGCTTAGAACTCTGCAACCCTTGACTTGAAGTGATCGGGCACGACATGCGGGTGATCAGCATGTAAATATTAGTAAAAATGGTCAATTTGAAAAAAAAAAACTGATAATGTGAACAGTTTCCTCAGAAATCACATGTTAAGTTGGGAAGTGGTATTGTGGTGGCCTGAGAGGTAGGCAGCCGGTAACATTTTTGGAATTTATTGCAGTACATGTATACGGGAAAGGTGACATATCTCTCAGTTCATATTTAATGAGTATACGTTTGAGAAATTACTGCATCCAAGAGCCAGCATTGCTTTGGTTATTGTTTCATCAATGTTCAATGCCTACTAATCGATCAAGACAACTAGTCATACCGGAAATATGCAAACTAGTTGACAGATACTTAATCTCCTTGCTTAGCTGTACGCTCAATGATACACCACATACCGGGTCGAATGTCATTCGCACAGTTAGCCTATGTGTAGCCAGAGTTACAAGCTTGTAATGCCTGATAACAGCGTGGTGTGCTGCCAAACAGCGCAAAGCTGTTTTAGTTTCTGGACATCGCAGTGTTTTATGATGATGGACGCTTACAATAGTATTTTTTGATGAAATTGACCGAGAAACGAAGAACAAGAAGCCTGCGTTGTCAAGTAAACAGAAATGCACTCATGTATAGTAAAAAAAAAACTGGAACCTCCCTCCCCCCCTCCCCCCCTCCCAACATTTGTATGCCAATAAACGCGCAGCAGCTGCTGTAGGGAAATCAGAGGGGAAAACGTTTCCAGAATTTGAAAACAAACGACATTAGCTGAATTGCGTGGTGAAAAACTGCGGACACCAGTTAACAAACGGAAACCAAATACAATGAAAACACAATGTACTGATGTATTTTTGTAGTGTGATTCAGCGGGGTGTAGAAATGTTGTACGTGGTTAAAAATACGCCCCTATTCTTGAAACTGTTCTGCAGGTAATGCAAACCCGCATGAGCTTTCACGGGACAAATATCTGTGAAACAATTATCCAATGAAATCAGTTTGTTCCCAGAAATGCCAAACCAAAGGCAATACGTACGCATGGAAATAAATTAACTTGCCACTTACAATTGACTTAAAAATAGTTGTGCGTGTTACTTTTAAACTTCGTGTTATGAAGGAATTGACATACATTTTCAACTGTAGATCGCAATAAGAAGCATAAATTATAACACCCGGCTCCAGTCTTCTCGAGTTCTGTTTTCGATGGTTTCCCAGTATCACTCCAGGCGAGTGCTGGGGTGGATTCTTTAACAAAGGTCATTGTCGTTTTATTTCCCCTTTATCATAAACTGTCCAGTTGTGTGTTTCTATCTGCAATGACATTGACTGTTGACAAAGGATGCACGTTCATTCACGTCAGTTCATCAGCGTTAGCGTAAAACAGGAAGTGTACACGCAAGTTGCCGCATTGTTGGCTTACAGTAATTGAACATCGAGCGCTATGTACTGGTCTATGTTGCTGCAGATGCATTTATCAGCACCTGAGGAATTCATAACGTGCCCAACTAATCACATTCGACAGTAAGTCGCATTTTACGACGAGACAGATTGCAAGCATTTCACTACCAGCCATTGCAGGTACTTCCTTCTGATCGACCTACTCGTTTGTAGTTTTGTGAGTGGTATAAAAACCTTAGGCAAGTACCAGATTTTGTAATGATAATTGCTACTCACCGGTGAATCCTATTTTACTATGCGCGGTATCTTTAACATCCACAACGAGTGGGTGTGTGCTCGTCTCAATCTACGTGCAACAGAGGAATTTCACTTAAATCGCGGTTTTCTTTCGATTTTTTGGCAGAGTTCACCGATGGGATACTAATTAGACCACACATCATTCCCGCACGTTTCTCTGGAGCTGCATATCGGCACTTCTTGGAAGAAGACCCGCTACAACTACTTGAAGATGTACCACTGAATGTAAGAGTCGACATGTGATACATGCACGATGGTGTACCGTCTCATTGTAGTCGCACAGCAAGGCAATACTCTGATTGGCTATACCCTGGGCGACTGAGTGGCCATAGTGGGCCAGTGGTGTGGGCATGAAGATCACTGGTCTTAACCCAGTCGACTTCTTTTATTGGGTCGCTTTGCTTATGCAGCTGAAGTGGTCAGTATAGACAAAGTCTGGTGACTTGTTCAAGATGCATGCAGCTATATAAAGGTTAATCCTGGTATGTTACAGTATGAGCACTTGTCTTACGAGCGTCACATTCGAGCAGTTTAGAGTTGCGTGCGAATTTTAAGCATATACTGTAAAACTACGCAATCTATTCATATTCAAAATAAATAACCAATAAGTTATCAAAAACTATTTTCTTTCAAGTAATACATTTCACCAATTACAAACGAGTAATAAGAATGTGAGTCTTGTAGTGTACTGATACGTCAAACACAACACTATTTCTGGCTGCCTACCTCCCAGGCCACCAACATATCACTTCCCAACTTGACATGTGATTTCTGAGGAAATAGTTCACATTATCAGTTTTTCTCAAGGTGACCTTTTTTACTAATGTTTACATGCTGATCACCTGCATGTTGTGTCCGGTCACTTCAAGTCAAGGGTTACATAGTTCTAAGCACCAAGGGGTTGTCAACCCCTAGCTAAAGTAAGAGGGGGTATTCTTTTTGTAACATAATTTTTTGCTGTTGTCTATCCCTACACTAGTACGAAATTTTGTTACTTAATTGCATATGACTACGATGTTATTGTCCAATTACAAAATTACCACCTTCCCCTTTGAGGGCGTATAACTCCGTCTTACGTCACAATAGACCCAATGTTCTATTATTATTTCCCTATTTATGTGACTTTAGGAATTCACTCCGGCTGGGTTAGCAACTAATGCTATTGACGACACTACCTCTCTCTCTATCTCCTTCTCTCTCTCTCTCTCTCTCTCTCTATATATATATATATATATATATATATATATATATATATATATATACATGATGTAAAGTAAATGACGGAAAATCGCGCGGGTACAGGTAGCCGGACCTAAATCAAGAATAACGAGTACAGGAAACACGCCTCTATTGTCAATAGTATGGGCGTAATACCACCATGACAGTTGTGTTACTGAACATATTAAGTGACGATAATATAACCACTACAAATGGAATGCTGATCTTCCGGATTCAGTTAAGATACATGACGACATGAATGCAGGGAATAAAGTGTGAACACCATCCCATCCCATGCGTTGGAAACATGAGGTCACCTCTGTTATTATGCATATATTTCTGTACATGTACGCCTTTAGTAGCCCATCCTAGTGAAAAAGAACCGGAATGACGTAAGAAACAAGAAAGGTGCACATATCCGAACACGCTCAGACAAACCGTTTTAGAGATACAGGAACTCAAATGTCAGAGCATTGTGGTAATTCCGCGACAGGTAGGCAACCCTTGTAGCACGTACATGAAGACATGCTGCCAAGGCGATACTGCAGGTTTTTTTCAGTGGATCCCACCTTAAGCTCGCGCACTGCGTCTGTGTGAGACATTAGTTTGCACAGACCATCATTCATGGCGATGTGCTGTAATAAACATCAATACAATCCCGTACAACACGTAATTGAAGGGGATAGACTTCACCATCTACAGTACTGTCACTGGATGTTGACGACACTTCAACAAAAGCCGGACATCGTGGGTCACATCGTGTGGACTGATGAGGCTCATTTTACCCAAGAAAGTGTACTTAATTGGCACAACACCAGCATTGATATCGCGGCAATCCTCATGTCATTCGTGCCAGGGGTCGTCAGGTGTGATGAGACATAACATCTGGTGCCGGTTGTCTTCCCTGACAGTCTCACAGGAGGTTGGTAAGCAGTGTTTCTCCACGGAGTACCGCAGGAGCTCGTAAGGCTCTAGCCCGGTGAAGGGCATGTTTGTGTGTGTGAGGCGATAATCAATGAGGCACTACGAGCGACGTTGGCCGGCACATGTATTGTAATATCGCCTCTACGACCAAAGTCGTAAACGCGCGCACACTTTTCCCGCTGTAACGTTTTTAATGTGTTGCTCTAAGCGGCGACCCTATCATTTTATCGAACACGTCACTGTGTTAAAGTCCAGTGTACTTGTAGACCTCAATTCCGCGAAACAACCGCGTGAACAAGCCGATGTTGACAATGTTTGAGGGCCTTAAAATAATGCTTCCAATGTGTCGGTGTCTTGAAAGTCACATTCGCAAGTAGTCTGAAGTGTGTTTTCTTTTTGTAGATAAGCATTGTAGTTGAAAGTTTACTGGTCTCTGAGAAAAAACGTAACTGCGAGCATGCTGCACGCAGTTGGAGCACCAACCAGACGGCCGCCTTGACGGATGTTTCACCAGTGCTGCGACGCGTTATGTAGTGTCAACATGATTGACCACCGGCGCTTTACAGAGCAGCAGCACACCAGGAATTAGATCGCAACTGTCCATGGCAGTAGATAAGAAGGGATGGACGTGTATCCTGGCCACCAAGATCACCGGATCTCTATCCCTTAGACTACTCCTTGTGTGGATTACGTAAGTAACTAGTGCACCATGAAACTATGGAAAATGTCGACGAATACATTGCCAAAGTGCATGTTGCTGTAAGCCATGTAACCAACGATCACCTGTGTGCGGTGCAGACCGTGCCTGTGTTGGGATAGATAGAGAGCAATTTTAACACATGCTGCTTAGAAACTTACAACGTGTAATAAATACTTTTTCGTATTATGTAAATACACTGTCGTGTAATGTGCTGGTACGTACACGCCGTAGCTCTAGTGTTTCCAACAAATTTAAACAACAAAACATAATTTATTTTACTGAATTACACGTACCACTAAAGACGTCCTGCCTGTGCCCCTGCTGTAAGTACCGCCTCCCCCCTTAGTTGTTGTTATGTGTGTAGCATACATTCGGCAATAAAGTTGTACATCGCTAGTGCTCCTCGGAAGCATTTCTTCAAGTTCGCGCTACAAGGGTTGCCTACCTGTCGTGGCATTACCACAATGCTCTGACTTTTGAGGGCCTGCATCTCAAAAACGGGTTGTTTGAGTGTGTTCGGACAAGTACATCTTTCTTGTTCCTTACGTCATTCCGCTTCTTTATTCTCTAGGGTGGGCACTTACAAGCATACATGTACAATAATGCATGCAAAATAACAGAGGTGACCTCATGTTTCCAACGCATAGGATGGGATGGTGTTCACACTTTATTCACTGTAAACGTGTCGTCAATTATCTGAATCGAATCCGGAAGGTCAGCGTTCCATTTGTAGTGGTTGTTGAATTATCGTCACTTAACATGTTCACTAACACAACTTTCACGGTGGTATTACACTCATACTATTGACAATATAGGCGTGGTTCCCTTACTCATTATTCTTGGTTTAGGTCCGGCTAACTGTACCCGCGTGATTTTCCGACATTTACTTAACATCCTTATATATAAATATTCATTTATTTATTTATACACACTATATAAAATACTCTACAAAATTTTGGTACTTTAGCTTTTGAAAATATGTGAAATGTTACGTAATAAATATAATTTCATAGGACTAATAATATAAAACTTATCTTGTTAGAAAACTGTTTCTATAATTTTTCTCATTCCGACTTAATTTAAGATGTACGTAGTTCGTTGATGTCAACATACCTGAGTACGATGTAATTAAGTTTCCAATTTCATACTACGAAAGAGTACCTATGTAAAAGTTCAAGAATACGTTTATGATATTACTTCTATGAACTATACGTGAAATTTTAAATTATTTATTTTATATTGATTTTTCAAATGTACTTATTTGAACAACAATTATCAAACAAAGATATGTAGGGATAATGATTTTGAAAAAGTGTTAATTCACAATTATAATCTGCACCTTGCACTTGTTAATAGTGTTTTCTGCTCCTAGACCAAATCAACATACTTGTGTTTGTTTTTATTATACATTTTTGATGTTAATTTTAATTATTTAACATCCATAACTATCTAGTACATTTTTGTACATATATTCAGTTTATTTAAGCTAAATGCATGTCTTTGGTTGGGATTTGTATTCAACACGCCATTCTCGACAAACCCGTAAATTGGATTGTCAGCAGAGATTTCTTCAATTTTCTTACAATCAAGTAATTGCTACTAAAAAAATAAAAATTCACAAAGAAAACAAGGTGCACTTTTACAAGGACCTGAAAAAAGTACAAAGAAATACTTTATAATTTTGAAAAATGTTAGTCTTTAGGAGAACTTGTTACATAAATTAACACTAGATCATTTATTGAAATTAGTGGCATTATGAAATTCAGCATCTGAAGAACAAACATGATTAACCCCTAGGAATTAATCTGTACTCTCTTCGCGAGCAAACATGATAGAGTGGTGCATGCACATTGAAGCAACTGAGATGTAATATATACTGTGATTCTGGTTCACATTTTTACTTTAAAGACATTCGTCAACCTGGCCAAATATTAGCTCATAAATTTGACAAAAAAACTACTTTCAGTATTTATACTTTTTGTTATGTCTTTCAAATTCCCGTTGGTACCAACTGAACACTTGCAGCTTTAATAGATGTGCCACGTTCTTAAAGCACTCGAATATATTTTTGCGTTTATAACATTTTTCCCGCCATAAATCTAAGTGAAGCAATTAATCACGTAACAACAGATTTGATGCATTCCATGGAAAATTTTTCTTTACTTATCATTGTCATCGGGATATTTCACTGAAATATCGTTGCATGTTACAGTGAACTTATTGTTCCATCTTTTTTTGCTTTTTTTGCAACATGTGTTAGAAAGTACTACACCATATAATTACGGTACATCGCAGTACTATATATACTGATACTAACAATAAACTGAACTTGTACAGTAATAATCTAGTGATGTATCGAGTATAGTACGGAACCAACATGATGTCTAGTTTGTTTATGTGATCTCTTACTTGCGGCTGAGAGCCTAGATCAATGTAACGATGTAGAGGACACTGGTATGCTCGCCTAGAGACACATCGTTGCTATGTGCAAGTCACTCTATGTTTTTATTGAACTGAAATACGCAGCGAACTATAATGCGCGTCTTCATCGTAGTTTAATTTGTAAGACCTATCGGATTTGGTAATGCAGTGTTTTTTTTTTGCTACGTTTGTGATTTTTAATTA
>PNEQ01124607.1:166901-184939 GCA_003012365.1 Medauroidea extradentata
ATATATATATATATATATATATATATATATATATATATATATATATATATATATATATATATATATATATATATATATATATATATATATATATATATATATATATATATATCCTAACACGCTTCAACGCAGCTTCAAAGTCAGGAAGACGAGGGCCTTAAGTACATGCTTTGAGACCAAATTCACTAAGGGAATTAATTAAATCTGAAGCATGTGGCGAGAGTAAAATGTCTTTCCCTTCCATGGTTTCCTCGTTACACGGTCGGCGCCAGACACCCCGGGGCGGTAGGCAACCAGCCGGTCGTGCAGGCACATCCTAGTTGCGACTGTAGGCAGGGGCAACGTGTACGCTAGCAATCGATGCAGTCGCCCGTATCCAGGCAACCGGCCAGACACGGGTGGTGGGCGTTATTGCATACCTCCAGGCAGGCGGCCTTGTGTTAGCCAAACTCGCCGTGTAATTGCTCGCCTCCTCTGGTACGAGACAAGTGGCTGCGGATACAATCAGCAACATCTTCACACTCTCTCCTTCTCTTTCCCTTTCTTTTTAAAAAAGCCTAACGATGATAATTTTGAAAGCTCAGCTCCTGGGTATGTCAGCTTTTATTTAACTACTCGCATACCAGCACACACTCTTTATAAAAACATTTAATACATCCTTTTACTCTTAACTAGCATAATTTCGTATACGTATCCTTTATAAAAACATCAAACTGTAGTCTGAATACATTGCGTGATCAAAATATGATTTTACCTAAAAGAAGCAGTTAATAATTTGTAATATACAACTATCCAACTAGCACGAGCGTTAGTACAGTATATACATATAAAAATAAAGGGCTAAATAACAAAATGCAAAGATAAATAACGTGTTAACATAATAAATAATTTTCTTTACAAAGGGTTTATTATTTTTAACTTTACCATCGATAAAGTAAAGTTATATGGCGGTACTGATGTTCTTCGCACGTATACAAGGCACTGTAACAATGTTAACATTTTCTATCATTTCATTTGATTCTCACCGCAATTGTTGCTTTATATTTACAGCATAAATAATTTCTGAACTATATCTTACACTGGTTTTATGGAGTGTGTGTGTGTGTATATATATATATATATATATATATATATATATATATATATATATATATATATATATATATATATATACACATATATATATATACACACACACACACACACGCTACCTGTCACTACGCTTTGCATGAAAGTTTCTGCCATAAAACTACTATTAGTTTATGGTAGTTCTGACTTATGTTTACGTGTTGGAAATTTGCTTCGTAAACAGATACTATTACCGACTTTCATCTATGAACTGTCAGAAGTGGACAATTAAAATTGAAACTTGTACACCAATATACCATTAATTTTTGCTTTCAAGCTGTAAGACTTTACCAGTTTCAAGTGATCATCTTTTTTTATTCAAAAATATATCTCTTTGAATTTTTATACTTATTACGTACCATGTGAAAAAATTTCACGTTTTTATTTTTCATTTCCTTTTCTCAAAGTCAGCGGATGTTTACATTAGCGTGCCACAACAAACACATTTCACTAATCGTTAAAAATATTTGCGAAAACTTTTACGTCATATTTTAGTTTTCGATAACTGCGTGGTCGAGAGTGATTACTCAAACACACTACTATCGTGAGCATTCTTTAAAAATACCTCTTACATTGACATTATTCCCGCTTCGGTTGCCAGATTTTAAATGCAGTCTTGCGTGTTTTTCTTTGATAAACATAAGTTCGCTTACTTTGTGCCAAGATCAGTTAGTTTTGTAAGCGTAGTCGTTGGGGAGGGGGAGGGGGCGGTGTGTTAACATCACGTGACGAGTGCGGCGAGTAGAGAGTTGGCAGCAAGACGAGGACAGGAGCAGCTGTGGAGGCGGAGAAGACCAGGCGAAGAGAGACGTGCAGATAAGTGAGATGGGCGGGTTGCAGAGGTGCCAGGGGAAGAGTTCGGCTGGATGTTTTCTAACTGCCCAGTGTGCTCCTTACCAGAGTGCATTCCTGCCAACTCTCCGACACCAACACAACACTCAGTCCATCTCGAGCATGCCTCTCACCCCTCTCACCCCTTCACCTACTTCATACACTCCTGCAACCAGACACGGAAGCAGTTTACCGCCGTCCTCACACAGACTATGACGTTCTGCCAGAAGGTGCACAATCAATCCCTCTTGTACGACAAATAATAATAGCTCTATTTTATGCAGTGAAGTTAAAATTAATTCAGTTAAATAATTGAAGACCTAGCGACAAACTGCCCATTGTTTAAGGACTTGGGCCCGAGTTTCTCGGCTTTCGAGATAATTATTTTTTTAATGCATACGAGAGTCGATATCGTAAAATCGCTTCGTAACTTTTTGCAAATTGTTTTTACTATGCAATGTAATTTTTCGAGACAAACTGTATGATGAGTATATCTAATCTATCAATTAAAAGGAAATTTCGTTAACCCTTTATTTGGCAAGAACTGTTTTCATTGGTGAATATGTTGAATTGCTTACAATGGGAGCCTATATCTATCAATGCAACAAGGCAAATGTACATTTTTCATTTTTTTATAATCAAAACATGTATTTAATGGTGTATACATATGGATACAATACCAAATCATATACTGATTGTTGTTGATTTAATATGTTTCCACATGTACACACTGCCAACAATGTAGATATACATCAAACATTCAATTTCAAACATAATATTCATATTAGTGTTTGTGATTGCAAAGAAATTAATACTCTACAACCCAATTTTGTAATTATTGACTATAACAAATATATATAAAATATGAAACTATAGAATAATGAGAATACAAAACTGTAAAAGTACAAACAGAACCTACAATTCACCTCATAAACCTTGCTCTTATCACAAAACAATGTATTTTGCTGGAAGTATCATTTTATTTAGCACTGCCTATGGTGAAAACTATAAAAACAATTCTTCTGTTGAGTCAGGCAGAATCTCAGCTGGCATTTCATGCATTTTATTCTGCACTGGTCCTGTTTGCAGAACATGCAGCGTCATTTTGTTGTTGTTTCGGAAAAGTGGTCATATTTGTCATACCGTATGTCCTCTCCTGGCCGTTGTGTTGATGGTGCCTTGATTTTTTCTTCTTCTGAAGGAATTGTTACACCCCTTGAAACCCTGTCATTTTTCAATAGGCTGTTCGCAACAGCCAGCCGAAATTGCTTCAGCGTGCAAGTTGCAGATTGAGCGAGCAGGCTTGCATCTCGCCGCATGAGGAGCCACCCATTGTTGATGCACAAATCGATCATTTGGGAAAATATTGCCAAATACCATTTTTAGTCCTCATTTCTGTGCGATAAAGTGCCACCAACATGTTAGCAACATCAACTCCGCCATTATTGCACTATATTCTTTCACAATACAAGGACACTGTATATCCACTTTTGTCTTCTCTTCTTTGGAGTATCTCTTTATAGTTGTCAGTGGTTCTACTCCGATATAATTAGATGCCAGGAGCACTTCTTTGTTGTCATTTCATTTGACAAGAACAATTTTTTTGTCATTATCTACCTTTTGACAATAACTGCCACGAGTTGACTTCTTCTTCTCGTCTATTATTTCACAGCCTCTTAGACGATTTCTCCTATTGGTTCCAAGAACTAAGGTGCCAAATTCATCTCTCAGATAATGTAGAAGCTCAAGGGATGTGAAAAAGTTGTCAAAATAAATTACAGTTAGGCAAGGCTCTGGTATGGACTTACACAAGGCAATAACAACTTTACCACTGAGACCAAACGCTTCTTCTACCAGGGAAAATGTGTATTGGCGGAATGTGTCAGCTCTTCCATACATTAGAAAGTCGTATACGAAGCCAGATGCACCTGCTCGAACAAAAACTTTGAAGCCCCATTTCCTTGGCTTACTTCTGGTGTGTTGCTTTCTGGTCCCTGCTCTTGTTCCTTTATGGGGCACCATCATTTCATCCACAGCTTGTCGTCTTTCGTATACAACAGCGATGCAATTTGCTCTTATTTTATCCAAAAATGGACAGATTTTGAAATAACGGTCATCGTTAGTTTTGGTATTGTCAGCAAAGTGGAGATATTTCCGTATCATTTGATATTTCTTCAGGGACATGATTGCAGATACTTTCTCATAGCGAAGGCCTGCACTCCAGTAATATGTATAGGCTGGTAATTTTGCAATTCCCATATAGAGTTCCACTGCCAAAAAGCCGTTTAAATCATTGTGATCTATGTTTATTGAACGCCCTGTCACTTGCACAGAATATTGGTTAGTAGCTGATACAATCAAGTCTATTACATCTTCAGAGAAAAATTTCTGAAAGTATTCTATTTCTGACATCATCATCTCGGGTATCAAAAAGTGGTCTTCAGGTACATGAACATTGAACAATAAATGCTTGTCCTCAAAGTTGAATGTTTTGTCACCAGAGACTTTTGACTTTTTCGCACTTCTTGCTTCTTCTAGTTCCCCACCTTTCCTTTTCCTGTTTACTTTTGCTACTGGAACTGATGATCTTTTGATAGATGACTTCTTGGAAGGTAACTTCATTGATTTTCTAGATAGTTTCTCACCTGTTTTAATATTCACGAATTGTCTATCTTGTGCAGTTACAGTCTGGCTGATGTCTGAAATTGGTTTGTCTTGGGAAACCATAGCTGAAATATCTGCAACAGTCACGTCTAAGAACTACTGTGTCACCCACACCTGCATTAGCTGTGTCCTGAGACGAAACATCTGAAATACCGGTAACTGTGTCCACTGTAACGGTGTCTAGTGAAACTACACATGCAACATTTGTGTTCAATACATGGTGCATGTCTCGAAAGTTATTCTGACACACTTCGTCTTCACTAAACGATATGCTTTGAATAATATCTTCAATCGCACTTTCAACTGATGGCGGGTCTGATGAATCTGGTGTAGTTGAGATCCTTGCAATTTCATCTTCATCTTCAACAATGGTCTCGTCTTCAGACATATTTGGATCAGGAGGCACATATGCATCTAGAACTAAATTAAGAATTTTTGCCGTTCTTGAACTGCAATGCTTCTTTGCCTGAAAACAAGAGTAATGGTTGGAGTTAAGTGTTAACATATGTTTACAGCTAACTTAACACCCCAGATGTAATGTTACCGTATTGTTTATCTGGGTCTGTCTAAAAAAAATCATATGACCTCTACAGATTTTCTAACCCTAATTATCTTATTGTAAGCAGGTGTAGAGACTAAATTACAGAGGCGAGGACAATATTAAAATTCGCTAACAATTATGTATGCCTTTATTCGAAAGTTGATAATTATTTGGAAAAGTTAACATAAGTTATGGCACTGTAGCCATATGGATACATACAACATGAAAATACCACTTACTGACAGATACACAAAGTATTCATGTGGCTACACATGATAAAAAGGTATTATTTACTAAATGAATGGCGCAGTGTCCATTTGGATACATACAACATAAAAATACAACTTGCTAACAGATTGGCAAAGTATCCATGTGGCTACATACGATAAACAGGTATTGTTTACCAAATGAATGGCGTGGTATCCATTTGGATACATACAATATAAAGGATCATTTACTGAGTAAATGGCATGGTGACCATTTGGATACATTAGACTTTTCATTGTTATATCTTAGCAACTAAATGAACACACTGCAAAATAATAATTAAAAACAACTGCACAAACAGTAAAATAAACAATGCATACAAAAAACTAATAAAAAACAAAGGGATGGATAAAATAAAAATTGATTACTACCCTCACTGCATGAACGAGGCCGCAGGCGTTCCGCCATTTTGGCACACTACTGTTGTAGTTCTGCTGCTGCTCACTAGATGCCAGCACATGTTGGTAGATGTATCCAAGTGGACACTATGACTGGTTTCATGTAATATTAAAGCAACATGACTAAAATAATACCATACAAAATGTGTGTATCCATTTGGATACATAATCAAATAAAGGGTTTTAATTAACTAATTAGCAACTATTTTGCAGTCTTCTGACTCGACAAAATTAGAGTATGCAGTTTAAATAAGTCAAAACAAAGTTACGAAGCGATTTTACAATATCGGCTCCCATTTATGTTTTAAAAAATAATTGTCGTTAAATGCGAAGAAACTCGGGCCCATGTCCTTAACAGTAATGTTTTAATAGTACTTCATCAGAAAATAACATAAAAATACTTACCCACTTAAATACTACTATGGTAAATACGTTCTACAAAAGAATTTACAAAAATATTTTTTTACTCAAAATTTGCATTTTGTCGCTTAGTATAAA
Source organism: Medauroidea extradentata (assembly GCA_003012365.1). Lineage (NCBI taxonomy): Eukaryota > Metazoa > Arthropoda > Insecta > Phasmatodea > Phasmatidae > Medauroidea > Medauroidea extradentata. The sequence continues at coordinate 173,229 of PNEQ01124607.1, forward strand.
TTTGCATAAACCCATTTAGCAAAACCTTGTTTACAGAATTAAAATGTTTAATATCGAGGCATTGCGAAGACGTTCTCGGCAAGCTGCTTTGCAGTAGGTTTAAGAATGTTCAAGTGATTATTTAAGTCTTCATATAAGCAATATCATGTGCAGTCGTTTTATGTGACACATACATGTTTCACTAACCTTCAGATGCACAAGAGAGAGTGTAGAGTTGGTATACAATGAGCCGTGCTCGGAATTTTGAACCAGTCGCCAAGGGCGTTGAAAGTACAGGGTCACGCAACTGTCAACTCTTGCCGTGCAACTCGACACCTCGCCATGGCAGCTCGTCACATCGTGGAAGTGAATGTGCACGTGTAACTTACAACATACACCACAGAGAAATGACAGTTCGCATAAACATGAACTTGATATCGTTGTAAACAGCAGGACTGCCGCTAATTGCTGAAAACAAAATATTGAATCCTGGTAAAAAAATATGTTTTTAATGTAACAAATATGTCGCTAATTTTCTATAGAAATCGTTTATTTCCAGCAATATTTAAAAATGCAAAAATTCTTTTTTTTTTATTATTTTATAAATTTTATCATTTAGTCAGTGACATCTAATTACCGTGTCAAATTATTATATTTCAGTAAGTCTGTTGATTTTAGTGGCGTGTATGCTGCCGTAATCATGCAAATGTTGACTTCGACATGTCGCGTGAATATTAGGTATCTTGTTATTCGTATATTTTTTGTTTTACCAAACATCTACAATCTCTATTGCTAGCTATTACTCTATGTCGAGCTGCCAACACCACACTAGGCATACTAAGTTACTGGTATTTTCTGGTCACGTGTACAAAACTATTATAGTTTCGTGCAAATTAATAAAATATGAATTTCACAGTTGAACAGGCTGGGATGTAGCGAAGTTTATCTGTCCATCTCATGTGTGAGAGTAACTATCTCTGCCTTCATTCCTGACTTCCTCTGTTCGTCCTTAGTGTCCTTGCGCTATCCTCAGCGTGCTCTCATCTTTACATGTCACATGTCCTTCATTATACGACACAACGTATACCTTACAATTGCTTCATTCTGCCCACTTTCACTTCAAGTCATTGATAATCACAAATAAAATTATTCACACTATTCGCCTTCATCTCATTTTTACAAGACATTTTCTTATAAATATCACAATTTATTTTGTTGTGTTTATAATACGACCCCATTGCAAGAATCGAACAAAGGTCAAAGCATTTTCTTAAATCATTCAATAACTATACAATTTTTGAAACGTAAGTACTGAGGGAGAAATTAGTAAACATGATTTGGTGGCATTTAATAATCATAAACTATTTCTGCAATATAAAAATATTTGCATTGTTCACTACTGATAAATAATATTAGGACAAATTTAATTACATGACAATATATTTTAGAACCTATTTCTTCAAAATGCTAATGACGTCTTGCCTTCACAAATAGATTTGTTTTTCTTACAGAAATAAACTTTCTATGAAACTGAAAATTCGTTTTTGCAATTTTTTTTCGTAAAAAAATTACATGTGTTTTTTTATAAAACGAATGGGCTACTATAACAGCCAAAACTTTCAGTTGTATATGCGCAGTGTTGCAGGAGTTTTCCGATGTTTCATTTATATATTTGACACACATTTGCAATTTTTTGTGACTTGTGAACATTGTTTTGTTTTACACATATGTAAAGACTTTGCTAACACAGTGGTCGACCGCCTTGTACATAAAGACGGTTATATATTTGATGTTTTCATGTCTGTCACACCCTAATATCTCCCTTCCGCTGTTCCGTAGAAACGTTATCTTGTGCACGTACTGTGTGCAGTTTTTTTATTAAATCGGATATATTTTGAATGTATTATAAAAAAAAATTGTTTGTCTCCCACACTATCTCCCCATAATCAAAAACAAAACCACCGACGGTAAAATTGGGAGTTAAAATTACGTTTCACTTACATTAACACAGTTTTACATTAAAATGTTCTTTAACGTAGGCAATAGCTTTCCATTTAAAATATTTATCGAGAATTTTCATTCACAAGGGAAGAAAATTTGTATTTGCCTAGATATAACTGTAAGTGATTTTTAAATTGCCCTCACAACGTTTAAAAGTGGTTAGATAACAATTGTTAGGCATGATAAAGCTATATAATAAGAAACAATTGTTTACTAAAATAAACTATTCTGAAAGTAAGGTTCATCGTGGGATAAGAATTGTGAACAGTGTGAATGAACGAAAAAAAATTGAAACTTAACTTTATATTATTAGCCAATGAATGGAGCCTTAACTTACCTGTGTAAAGCTATGCAGTGCATATCTTCTTATAAACTAGAATTTTAAAATATCAATGATATTGTTGGTGTTGTGCGTAGTGCAGTACGTAAGTGGGATCTTACCTTAATTGCAGTGGAATCTTAGTACGATGGCAGTGGGATCTTAGCGCAATGGCAGTGGGATCTTAGCACGATGGCAGTAGCATATTAGCTCAATGGCCGTGGGATCTTAGCACAATGACAGTGGCATATTAGCACTATGGCAGTGGGATCTTAGCACGATGGCAGTGGGATCTTAGCACAATGGCAGTAGCATATTAGCACGATGGCAGTGGGAGCTTAGCACGATTGCAGTGGAATCTTAGCACGACGGCAGTGGGATCTTAGCTCAATGGCAGTGGGATCTTAGCGCAATGGCAGTAGCATATTAGCACGAAGAAGGTAAGATATTTGAAGAGGTTTCGCCCGATGTGGGAACAAATAAGAACTTATCAGCTTTACTAATAATGTGTCAAATATTCTCTACATGTATATAAATTACCCAAAACGCTAAAATCGTTCATGTGCATCTATACAAGTCAAGTAATTTATTGATTTAATCTCGTGATATGTTCTAAAATGTTGCATCTACAACAATAAAGACTAATTAAATCGAATCTTGGATAGTAAAACGTGTAAATATTATTGCGAGTCACGACTATCTTGCTGAGCGATGTAAGAAGATACAGTGGCGGCAGAACTAATGGACCTCCGACTGCTCGGTACGGCTCGTGTTACCTTATGCGGCGCCGCAGCATCCGCCTGCACGCCACGATTACTGTGCGAGCCGCGTAAGCTGATATATTAGCGGTAAAAATAAAGGAATCTCAGCGTCATTGTGCTGCTCATGTTATCCTTTTGCGACGCGCGGCGGCAACCTGCATGTCTATCTCGGGTTTCGTAAAATATTTGAATGACAGTAAATATCATGATGTAGAGTATTCCTGTGTGTACTCTCTTCTGCGAGATGGTGCTTGGCCCAGATACATCGTTCTAGAAGCTTTGAGATAAAGACTAACCGCGAGAATTCTAGATTTAGGATTAAGGGTATAAAAGAGAGCAGTGGCAGAGACAATATAGTTTTTGGCCGGCAGGCATCTGGTATGAGTTGTGGCGATAGTGATATAGATAGAATTCAAGAGTGTTCAGTGAGATTGTTGAGTCCACCATTTGTGAATGGTGAGAGAGACATTACCCGTACAGAGAATTTTTTAGAGGACAGATATTTTATGATTTAGATTTTATAACCTTTATATAAATAGATTATGTCTGTGTTGTTTGATGTTTTATTTACTAGTAATTAATCATTAATATCACACAAAGATTATTTTGTTGTAGTTAATTGTAAATAAATTAGGTTAGCATTATTTATAATTTTTTTATCAAAGAGGTAATTTCTTCAGCGTATCTAGCCCCAACTAGTAACAATAATAAATTTGTTTTCTAACGGTCCTGAAGTTTTTGAAATACAAGTATTAAAATTTATGTATTGTAGAGCTATGTCGTGAAATCTCCGAAATTGGAGGATGTTCATTTAAACACACAACATGAACTAACAACATTCAATCTGCGTTACTTTATTTATTCTTAAATGTGTACCAAGTCTGAAAAAAACTTTGGAAAATTTCCTTTGGTTGTTTCATGTGATTAAAATATGTTAAATACTAACACTTTACCAATTATGTTACGAACAAAATAAATAAAGCGGAAGTCGCTCTACTAGTTACTATATGCGTACATTAAATTATGTTTAACAGTTTATTTAGAAATCATGCCTCATAAAAATGTTTGAAGGCCGTCACTGTGTAAATATTAACCCGGCATGAATAAAATAAATAAAAGTAATTTAACCTTACTATGTGCTAAATGTGTATCGAAATTGATGACATTCTGAAAAGTCATTCTTCAGATATTTCGGATGATCAAAATATGGTAAAACAGCGGCCATTTTGATAAAATAAATATGGCATTAACAAAACTCAAAAGTCGAATAATTTTACTGAGTACAATATTTGTAACGTGTTTTATAACATCATGGAAAGTGTTTCCTTGATCAAAAATGTGATATATGATGTATGATATATATGATATATGATCAAAAAAATTTTAATGACCATCATTTATGTAATAAGAACACGATGTGAACAAAATACATATGAAAGTCATGTTACTTTACTAACAGCTAAATTTTTACACAGTTTGATTACATTTTGATGCATGGTGTTATTTAGATATCTTGACGTTAATTTGTTTTCCAAACTGCCATAATTTCAATAATATGGCCACGGCATGAATTAAACACATAAACGTGAAGTTAACTTACTAAGTACTACATGTGTACTAATATTGATGAAACTCTATTTTATATATATATATATATATATATATATATATATATATATATATATATATTAAGATCTCGTGTAATCAAAGTAATTTTAAATTGCTACAATTTTGAAAACACAAACGGGGCATGAACAAAAAAATAAATTTCGAGTCATCTTTCTAAGTAACTTACTACATTCATTGAGTTCGAGGTAATATTCAGAAATGGTTCCTTAGATATCTCGTGTGATCAAAATATGTTCATTTAACTTCCATTTTGAAAAGAGAATCACGGCATGAACAAAAAACATAAAAGTCAAGTCACCTTAGTAAGTTCTATATGTGTACCGATTTTGATGAAATTCTAAAGCATAGTTCCTTATATATCTAATGTCATCGAAAAAATATTAAAATGGTGGCCATTTCAAAAATATGTACATGACATAGCCGAAATACGCAAGAGGTGAGTATATTTACTAAGTGGTATATACATACCAAGTTCTATTAAATTCAAAATAATATTTCTTCAGCATAACCTAAATAAACAGGAACTGAGTCTGCTTCCGAAATAGTAGGCTATATGCGTTCAAAGTTAGATGAAATTTTGAAAAAATATTTCCTTGGCAATGTCATATTACGTCAAAAATTTGAAAATTACCGCCATTTTTTTAACGAGCACGGCATTAACCAAATCATTAAATCAAAGTCATCTAACAAAATATACTACTTTATACTGTACCGAGTACGATGAAATTCTAAAATATAGTTCCTTAGCTATCTCGTGCTATCGAAAAATATCAAAATATCCACCATTCTGAAAAAAAGAGTATGCAATGAACAAAATACACAAAAGTCAAGTCGAGTTACTAAGTACTATAACTTATGTGTACCAACTTTCATGAAATTCTGTCCACGGGTTCAAAAGTTGTTAGGGACACTCGCCCAAATACACACGGACACACATCCATGGACACACATGTGTACACACATACACATGGACACACACATCTAAGGACATACATACACACGGATACACAGATACATATACACGCACACACGTGTGTACACAGGTACACACACAGAGACAGACAGAAGACTGATCTTATAAACCTACTATTTCCATCGGAAAGTAGGCAAAAAACTGCGAGTGCTTCGTCCTCATTCGCGGAACATGAGTCGTATGTATGTTAAAGACTTTAAGTTAACTTTTGGTAAGTGCAAAGATAAAATTACAACAGTAAGACTTCCATATTTAATGTATATTTTTCTTCCACCTCGCAGAAATAGTGCCTCGTCAACTTGGCTCATTCAGTACTTATTGTGCCTCATTTCGCCATCTTGTATGTGAACTGGCAGTGTCGTGAGCAAAGAAAGACAGTAAAAGCAGAAAAATTATATTTTAATTCTTTGCTATGTGAGATTAAAATGTATTGACAAAATGCAACTTGAGTTGAATAAAAAATTAAACATCCATTCTATTTGCACATTCAAACTGATTTGTACCTAATTTCTGACATTTTTATTGCGGAACAGCAGAAATATTCTCGCGGGCTGCCTATTGAGAAGGTCTGAGCTAAAGGCATTATGTAATCTAAAACATATGTTCTACTGTAGAGACAATTTTTCAATGGCAGTTTTTTATAGTCTTTACATAAACTCTAACAAAGTAACCCAATGCTTTTAAATATATGAGTGCAACTATACTTCTTCGTTATGTCTTCTTGTACGTGTAGTAAAACAAATTTTACGAGAAGCTGAAGAAATTTGAATTTTTTACGTAGTTTACAAAACTTATGTATCATTTGAAGTTTACGAGGTGTGTTTGTATCTTGATTGCTGCCAGAAATAATAACTTAACTATTGCAGCCAACCTCGTAAATTGTGAATTTGGTGACGAATGTATGCTGGCACATCTGTCCTCTTCAGGTCTTTCAGAACTCTGGTAGATCGAATCGGTGGAAAGTATTTCTATATTCAATTTTAATATAATTTATGTATATCGCCGTAAAACGTTATTCTAGCTCCCATTGCAACAGACGTGTAACTCAGATCATAACAGACGTGCCTAATGGACGACTTGAAGTACACGCCCTCTGACGTCACATCGCAGGGAAAGGGTATTATGGGAAACAAAGCTTGTTTATGAACATGCAGATTTGTTAGTTGGAAGAGCAGGAACCAAAAATTTTTTGCACTCAAAACTTGCACGCAAGGGTAAAAAATACTAGTTTTATTTTCATGGTTAAGATACGCAAATACACAAGGTCAATGTTTACCTGAAAAAGCGGCAAATTCCAAACAAATATTCAATTTTCTTGACATATAACATGTTCGGTTGCGGTATCCATGGAGGTATGAGTTGTATCCCACACCGGACTGAAGCTCCGCCTCTTTTCAAGTCGACCATTATTGCTGTATTTTGGAGCGATGATACAGTCTTTTAAAGCAGGACATTTTATACCTCCGTGCATATTTTCTCAAATTGAACAAGTATATTTAATTACCTTTCTGATCTTCTTGCAACTCTAAAATGTAGGGATGTTGGTTTTCATTCACCCTTACTTGCTCTTCGCGTGGTGGGTGTGCATTTTTCGTGGACTTATTTAAGTAATTATGTGCGCAGACTCTAGCACTGTGACCCGCTCTTGGCAGGTGTGATACATATTACTACATCCAGACGTCGAAGAAAGCTATTAGAAAGTTTTGAATTTAAGAACAAAAATAATCAACACAAGTACAAAGGAAATTCCGCACCTATTATCAGAAAACATCGCCCAGTGCGTTAACAGCTTCTGGCACGGGAATTTGTTGATAAGGGATGTTTCGTATCCTATCGCATAAAATGGGCAGGCCCCATGTTTCTGAAGACGCTGCATGGTAGGTTAAGGGATATTTCGCTGGAAGTCAACTCAAGTCAACGGGAAAGGCTTCTTGGAAACTTAGAATGGCACGCAGTTAGTTGTGGCGTTCACATTGGAGGCCGCCTGAATGGCACTCGAAGTGCGTGCAGCGTGTTCGCATTTACGTTTTTCCCCAGAGACTAGTAATTGTACGTCTAAAAGTGCTTATCTGCGAGAAAGAAACACAATTCAGAGTACTTGTAATATGTAAGCCACCACGCAAATTGGAAGCATCATTTTTAATCCCACAAACTTTGCTAATATCGCCTATTACTTGTTGTATGTTTCTCAATGTATATATCCCTCATTAGTTCGAAATTGAGGTCTACAATTACACAGTGTCGGGTTCAATAGAGTCGCTGGTTGAAGTCGCACAGTAAAACTGTTACTGCGGCGCGTGCGCTTACAAGTTGAGCATAGAGGCGATATTACAATACATGTACCGACTCGCGTCGCTCGTACCGCCTCGTGGATATTCGCTTCACATACACAAACACACTCTTGACCAGACAGGCGCCTTGATGTCGCTGAGCTCTGGCGACACCAACGATAGGGAATAACTTGTGGAAATATACGGCCGGCTAGTCTCCTGTCCAACCACTGACTGTTTGTTCACCTCGATGCGATACACATACTTCGAACAAATGCGTATTCTTAATCCTTAATAACACTGGAAAATACCTTGCCGTACGATATTTACCCCACAGTTTTATTCATGTTCCAATATTTTCCTCTTCTCAGTGCTCCGAGTGAGGTGGCGCAACAGAAACACGCTGGACTCGCATTCTGGAGGACCCGGGTTCCATCCCCGCCACCTGTCATCTTGATTTCGATTTTCCATTGTTTCCCGAAATCACTCCAGATCACAATCGTAGAAGAACAGGTCTGGACACTCGCCTGGAAACTAGGCCCTCTTGTTTGGCTTATTTCACCAAGTTACAAATAATGCTACTCATATTTGGCGCTGTAGTCCGGGCGGTCGGGCCCAAACTCCGCCCACTTCCCTCCCACTAAGATAAACAATTTATCAAAACGTGTTTTTTTATAAATTTATGAATAACTTCCTTCGCTCACAATTTTAAATCATGGTTCCAGCAATCTTTATTTACTTTATAATGTTGACAATGAAAAAAAAGTGGGCGGAGTTTGAGTCCGACCGCCCGGATTACAGCGCCAAAAAGTACGGCATTCTCGGTAACTTGACGAACTACAGCCAAACAACAAGAAGGTCAATCAAAATACACTGGTAGATAGGCGAGTGTCCAGACCTGTTCTTCTACGACCGTGCTCCAGATGAATGCTGGGATGGTTCCTTAACAAAGGCCATGGCCAACTCTTCTCCCAGCTCCTGTCATTGTACCAAGTTGTTTATCAGAGTCTATAATAACCTCGCTGTAGACGAGATGTACAGCCCACTTACCTTATCTCTTCTCAATGCAGAAAATATTTTTTGTCTGAAAGCGATACCTTGAAACGTGAATTTTAGCCCCTCATAATTTAACACGTGAGTCCGTATCCTAGCTCTCGCCACCTCTTTCAGGTAGGCAGGCCCTTTAACTACGTATCAACAATCGTTTCGCACGAACATTTTCCCGGTTAAATATTTCAGGACTGGAATGTTTTCATACACAAAGACACAGCACATGTTACTGGCATGGTCAGTCGCCATAACTTGAGGATTTACGGCAGAGAAAGTCCCTGCGCGTTATTGCAACCTACTAGTGACACTTCCTGTACTATTGTGGAAGTTTTACGCTTTTCTTTATTTTTAGTCTTGTTCTAATATTTCTGGGTCAACATATCATTGCAATGGCGTATGTCTACAACAGTACAATACGTTATTCTGTCACAACGCAAGATTCATTCAACGACGTTTATAGTGACAGTATTCAGAAAATATACAGAGTACAGTTTTTTTTGTTCCATAGAGACGAGCGTTACTAGTATTGTACGATAAGACATGCAAAGCTGTTTCACTAACTTCAGGGAAGAACACCTGTCGTTCAAGTAATGAAAATAACATTAAACCATGTACAATACGTGTGTAGCAAGATTCAAATAATGTTGCTTCATATATGCGTAGGGGTAACAAAAAGTACTTAAAAATGTAATTTAATGAACGTCCGATGTTATAAAGCTGTTTTTGATATATTCTGCGTGCTAACACATCGTTGAACCCGTAGCGCCTGTGTTAGAAGTAGACGGCAGCCCGCGCAACAAACGACCTTTGAGGTATTGCCTAACTGCCAGGCGGCTACCATGTATGAGCTTATTTCCAAACGACGCACTTCGCCAGAAGCTATGCCTCTGTTTTACTTTGAGTAACGAGTGATACGTTTCTTTACAAGAAATATATATCGAAGTAACACAATTATTTTCTCAGAGCATTAAAAGTGCAATAGTTTTCCTTGTCAGCGAAAATACAAACCCGTACGCAATAACACACACACACACACACACACATATAAACACATATAAACACACATAAACACTTAAGGGTGAATAAGGAGCCGCGAATACTTAAGATTTGAACCATAATTTAAAAAATGTAAAATAAAAACAGTCGAAAACAATATTTGGAAAAGGAGATAAAATAATTGTTCGGTTCACACTTCATTCAGTGAAACATAAACGATAACATTTTTGGTTCAGAAATAAACTGCACAGTCCTGTATTGCCCCGGCATCCGGGGTTTACCGAGCGTAGTGGTACCGTTAAAAATAAAATTACATCTAATTAAGCGAAAATGAATTTATATAGTAACAGATAGTAATTTTTAAGTTTAAATATTGTGAGAAATGTTTTTCCTATCTGTCGTCAGTGATCCAAAAATACAAAAGGAATGGAATGATATAAAGTGTGCAAAAGCATCACTGACGAATTGTTGAGCCTTGATTTTCGATAATACGTTAATATTAAGGGGAAAGCAGTTTTCGTTTTCTTTCGAGCTCATTTAACGTTTGCTTTGTTTACGTACTGGGTCATTCCATGTGAAATCAGCAAATTTTTTATTTTTTGGTTGCTTGACAATTTTGTATAATTTTTATAATTTAACTACGGTTACTATCATGTTCCAATAGGCGAAAACCATTTTCATTAAAATTTTATCTCTCACCGTATTGGATATAGGCCCTTTCATGCGGTGGCCAGCGCAGCAAAATCAGCTGTTGCAGCCATCCACGAAATAATCAATATTTAATTTCCCATTAAAGTTATGTAATTTCCGTTTCTACCAACTTGCAGATAAGGGTTCACGCTTTCTTGTGATTACTATAAACACAACTTTCTTACATACTAAACTTTTATCACAAGGGCTTAAATGTTGGGTTTTAGAAGCTTAAAAAAGGCATTTTTAACACCTTGCAACTCAAAAAGGGCTATAAATCATACACTTATACATTTTTTATTAACACCCTGGGTACCCCTCTTTGACCTCATGCATTCAAACCACCGTGTTTTTTTACCCTAGCAGTGATATAAATTTTTAAAAATCAAATATTTTCAAAAATTGCCAACTTTCGAGTTATATAAACTGAAAAGGGCTGAATGGAAAATTGTTTTGCTTAGCAGGTATAAACTCCTGTTGGTATGTAACCAATCCCCACAGAAAAAATTTTGTGGTTCAAACTGGTTAAAAAGTTATGAACACTCAAATATCTTCAAAAATCACTTCAGGCTTTCAGAAGTTTAAAAATAACCATTACTTATATCATGTGTCGTACAAAGGTCTTTAAACATCAAACATTTGTATGGTTTGTATTAGTAGTTTGAGAAATAGTCTTTCACCTTGCACACTCAATTTATCATTATTTTACACACTTTACGAAAAAAAAAAATTTCTCAGAATTGAAACACTTGCAGTTATCAAAAAAAGTTATACATTTTTTAATTTGTTAAGTTCAAAATGTAACTTATTAATCAATCTAAATTCAGTATCATGCTGAAAAGTAACAGTTCATAACTTGTAATCATCCCAAAATTACTTAGAAACCAAACTTAAATTATTCAAGAATTACTTATTGAAATGTTAGTTGCAATGAAGTTATTACTTAACCAAGCAAAACAGGAAATAAATAATAAAAATAATTAAATTATTTAACCTACCCTACTTTTATGTTTATTCCTTAGTCTACCATGGTACTTATTTCG
>PNEQ01124609.1:0-16336 GCA_003012365.1 Medauroidea extradentata
TGCACTTGCAGATAAAATGTAATAGATTAAGTACTTACATTAATATAAATAAATAGTGTTACTACCTCTTATTATTTTAATTACAAAAGTATGGTCAACTACTAAAGCAAAAGGTGGTCAAATACTGGCAATATGGAAGTTGAAGATGGTCAATTACTGACACAAATAATTGATTTCAGAATAAAGCCACAAAAAATATCAAATTAAATATTTTCAAATTGTTGATGAAATGTGTGCTAGCGGAAAGTATAGTAAGAAATTTAAGCTAATAAGTCTGGGTCTGTAGCAAATAGTTATTACTATATAGCAGCAACAAGGAAATTTTCTTCTTAAGGGGTCAATTACTGATACAGTTACCTTACTTCTAAAAACATTTTATCATCCATACATAACATAGACTTCAATATTATATCAGCATTCATTAATTAACCGAGGCAGGTCACATAGTAACTATTCGTTACTTTACATGAAGTAAATATCATTACATATTTGCAATGTTAAATCGGACAACCATACCACATGAATATATAAACTGCACCTTTCAATCATATAAAGCCGTCCCTCTTGTACCAAATATCAATAGCATTAATTGCACACTGTCTGACTCGTAGGCATTTCCACACTTATAATTAAATTTTCCTTCGTCGCCGAAGAAATCCATTAAAGTACGATGTTTCTTCATGTCGTTATCACAAACTATAGGCCTAACCCTCTAACGACTTTGCCATCATCTTATAAAAATGATGAAATTCTGAAACAAAATCAGGGTAGCCATTTTCTTGTTTCAACAACACACACAGCCATTTCTCTACCGGAATATACATTTCGCCACCTACTTAGCAGGTGGTTTAATTTCGACATTTCTGGCCTAGATTCCGATCGTAATTCCGGTATCGAGTGTTCAAAAATTGCACTTAATTGATTCTGCTAGCAGAATGGCACCATTCCTCTAGCGAAATTATTCTAACAGTTTTAAAAATTGGGCTCCTGAAGGGGTATAAATATAAAGCAGCCACTACATAAATGAACAGTATATGTACATGAAAATAACACTGATTAGTTCACAAGACATTAACATATTCTTAACTTCTGTGTGCACCTAGTACGGTGTTATGTGTGCAGAAAGGAGGGCGGATATAATATTTTAAATACCTATTAAGGTACAATATTATCCAACAATTTACAGACTAAAATACAATTTCATACACTAACATGATGCGGGTCGTTCTGCAACTCTCTCTCTCTAAGCCCATTGTGTGCATCATGCCACCTGTTGCAGAACGGGCCGAGGTGGGCATGCCACAACTGCATATTGGAACACACACGACCATGTGCGCGCACGAGGTAGCGGTGCGTAGACGCCGCCCCCGCGACGTCGAGTGTAGCCAGTATGTGCATCGGCCCTTCAGGACTGCCGTTTATTGGTAGGAAAGTGTCCCCTTGACGGAAACTTAAGTAAATTCACCTTGTAGACGCACACCTTGCTGTAGCACTCCTGTGCTATCCCATTCAAGGGGGATCACACCACCGATAGGCAGAAGAATTTAGGGGTCCGGGGTAGTTGTGTTTAATGTGTGAAAATTATCAGTAATGACTTTTCGTACATAACCTCAATTCCCGTAGAAACACCCCTGAGCCTCGCTGCAAGTTGGACTCGCCCGCGCAGCCAACTTCGCCGCACGAAAATCTTCGCCTTTTCTCCCTCAAACATTTTCACATAGTAATTAACCAATTAATATCAGGGCTGCTTCATGTGTCTAATTATTATTTCTATGTAATTCTACAGTGTCAATTTCCTTAAGAATCTTGTAAATCAAAACTCAGAGTGAAATTAATGTATATGAATTTTCAGCAGACCTTCCCTTTGAACAAATGTGGGACTCAAATCTTCAAGATTCTTTATTATTAGTGTTTTGGACCGTTGCCCCCTTTTGTAATTGTATGTTTTATGTGTTCGGCCAATGCTTCCCGCGCTTAGGCTGCACGGAGCCACCAACGCGGGAAGGATTCGCCAGTCGGCATTACGTGGCGCATCGAGACAGTCGACGTGCGCATCACTCCAGGACCTTCAGAACTTTGCATTCAATCATTAGTATATTCATAGTCATCGCTTTACTCAGAACCTTTTCTTTAACTTTGCTGGTCTGGAGGTGAGCCTCTCAACCCCTGCGACTCACCGCCCGGGGGTGTTATTTAATTCAAATTCACAACCACGTGGTGAATTGTTTTGTCAGACAGCTTCGCCCACCGGTCGGGCTCAGGACCACGCCAGTTTACTGGGCTGCCAGTGTGTGCCATTATTGGATAACTGTGCTTTTCTATAATAAATACGTTTCTACCAGAACAGGTGCGTACTTATTACTTGCCCTTTCACGGCCATCAGGGCGTGGGACCCTCAAACCCGCACTCCAGTGCAAGATCCGTAGGGTGTAATTTGTGTGTCCTTCTATCACAGAGCTACGGGCGTGGAGAGCACCATAAGATTCCCCTACGTAAGCAACTATACCGGCACCGAGTGGGGAGTGTTTTCTTGTAACGCCACGGCCGTCGGCCACGTGGCCCTGTAATTTAGAGTCTCTGTTCTCTGAGTGCCCATTCTCTCTTAACGGGCTGGCGCACCGGGCAAAACAACTACTAGTCATGACCCCCGCATGCATCAATTTGTCGCCCAACTTGTGTGGTGTTAACAATCACGCACCAACGTAGTTATGCAGTGAATGGTACGCGGACTTTTCCGGCACCGAGACTATGTGGTCGTCATTGTCGGAAGCAAGAGGAGTACGTGCGCGAGGGCAGCAATCTTATGGCAGCAACCAGTCGTGCAACCCCCTCACCGCCCCGACCCCCAGGGGTGACAGCACCTGCAACAAGGACAGCATCTCTCCCGCTTCTGGGCTACCGACTGCCGGAGCTACCTTCCCTACCATGCCACACGAAGGGAGGCTGCCGCGCCAAGGTCGCTAACCTGAACAGCTGATCGTCCGCGTCGCGTGCACTACCGTGCTTCCGCGAAATGGCATACCAAGGCAGGTATGGAGCCATCGGCCACATGTGCGACGAGTGCTTTGAGCCTCTGCCTGATCATCCGGCGCACTACAGATGCCACGTGAAGTCGCTGCTACTGAACTGGCACCCACATAAACTCTTCCGCTACAGCCGCAACTTTCCACTGCAGATGACATCCGACGATGTACCTGCACAGACGTGCACGCAGTGAGGCGGAAACGAGAAGCTGCCAGCTGGACTGCACCGAGTTTAACTACATGTGCGTGCGTTGCGCAACAATCAAACCTCAAACAAGAACTAAACTACAGTGACATTCTCAAATACGTAGTGTGTGACAGGCTAGTCTGTTTACATCCGGGACAGTGCACCATGCTGTGCGTGACGTGTTCAGCGCGGTACCACGAGGGTTATTTGTCAGCCGTGGAAGTGGTGAAGGCACACATGAGACTCTTTCGGTGCGATGTGTGCGAGACGAGCGCGGGGGTTCATGATAGCATGCTCACCCAGTGACTGCGCGAAACCACGAGTCACCACACCGTTCGCGATGGGAGACATCAAATTGCCTGACACTCTAGTACGCGAGTGCAGACGCCCACATTGCCGCGTGGCGACCGGAGCTACGCTGCGGTGCAAATATTGCGAGCAGACCGCACATGTGGAGTGCCTCGTGATTGAGGAAAGACAGAATGTAGTCGGCCCGGACTTCCTGTGTTTTGGCTGCATTGCTGCTACGCAACAGCCTCCTTCAGAAACACTGAACTTTTATAACCTTTACATCGGGGTCCTAAACCCAGATCAAAACGCTATCCCACAAACAACCGTCACAGTTATCCAGAATGTGTCCATGCCGCAAACGTTTACGAGCGCCCGGAGTACTCCAGAGATGCCACGTGTGACGGAGACGACTGTGACGCGCTTGCTGGTCATGTCGACACCACGCCAATTCCAGACTCTACCAACTTTCGCGGGACTAACTAGTGAGGACCCAGAAGCATTCCTCGACGACTGCGAAGGACGACTACGCCAGTACAGCGTTAGCGAGGAAGAATGGCCACAAGTTATCGGGATTATTCCCAGGGTAATGTGCATGCCAACCAGACACAACTACGCCCGCTGGACTACAACAAGCCACCCCCATTCCTGTGCCAATTTTGCCCAGGCAACCAGTTGCACTGGCATAAGGAGTGTTCAAATGTGCCGGCAATGCCGAGACAGGGTGACAAAACTGTCAAGTCCCAGTCGGGAAACAGACAGTAGGGGCCACGGGACCTGACATCACTGTGCATGCTGGTTCAAATGTAAACAACCAGACACCACAACATGCTCTTCTCCAGCAAATTCATAGTAAACACCATCGTTGAATCAAAATTCTAGTAAGCATAAACAACCTCCGCTGCTATGCGTTAGTAGACATGGCAGCTTCACATAGTTGCATTCGGCCAAAATTTGTCAACCTTAAAGTCATGTCAAAAGTAAATCAGCATGTTCAGCTAGCTGCCGAGGGCGCGAAGTACCAGGCGATAGGCCAAGCCACCATTATTGTGCATATCAGGGACGTAGAGACCATAACAACAGCTTTGGTGGCACCAGAGTTAAAGGAGGACATCATCTTGGGTCTGCCCTGGCTCACTGAGCAAAACACAGTGGTAGAGCCCGTGGCGAGATGCATCCACTTCGGCACTGTTGAACGCAGAACCGCTTACAGTACAGAGACGAACTCAAGAGACCGTGCAACTGCAGTTAGACTCGAAATATCTCGAACCAAGTATCCCCAGCTTATAGATATGTTTTTCAACGACTGTTAGACAAGAGGAGGGTAGTGTTTACTGCCAACGATACCCTGAGACGTACTGCGGTGATGGAACGCCGAATCGACCTAATCGACCTCACCACACAAAAGCCCATTTACAAGCCCCCAAGAGGCTACTTACCACATTAGGCCAAAATCATTAAAGAGCAGATAAAAGAGATGCTGGCAGATGGAGTAATTGAACAGGCCAACAGCCGATACAATTTTCAAATCACATTAGCCCCCAAGAAAGACAGTATGCTGCGCTTCTGCGTTGATCTGCGACACGTTAACCTCGCGACAGAAAACCTGTCCTCACCGTCATCAGCGTAAAGAATGCACTGACAACTATCGGCCGTGCGAAAGTGTTTTCCTCCCTAGATCTGCGAAGTGGTTACTGGCAGGTTCCGGTGCGGCAGGACGACCGGGAGAAAACCGCATTCACAGCACCCGACGGCAGCCAATATCAATTTTGTGCCATGCCATTCGGCCTGAAAGGGGCGCCCGCGACATTCCAAACAATGATGATGCAGGTACTGAGTAGACTAACGGGGGAATTCATGCTAGCATATCTCGACGACATGTTCATATGGTCAAACACATGGGAAGAGCATCTGATCCACTTATCGCTCGTCCTAGAACGGCTGGCTATCAATGGACTGACATGCACGGTACTCAAATGTCACATAGGGAAGGTGAGCATTGAATTCCTGGGCCACATGGTCAGCGAAAAGGGGATCGAGCCCAACGCCGAACACCTGCATCTTGTGGAGGAGTGTCAACCACTGGCCACGCGGAAGCAACTGGACAAGTTCTTCGGCCTGATTAATTGGTTGCGCGACACATACAGCGATTCGCAATAATAACAACACTGTTGACAGCGCTCCTATCCCCACAGAAACGTTACATTTGGACCATGGAGACTGACCAGGCGTTCTGAGATATTAAGACTGTGTTCACAAAACGTGAGACCCTAGCCCACTACGACTGTCAGCACCCACTATATCTCCAGACGGACGCAAGTCAGGAAGGAATTGGTGCGGTGCTGTACCAATATGGCGACACAGGAGAAAGACGCATGATTGGCTTCTCGAGCCCCAAGTTTGGCCCCACAGAACGATGGTACTATGTGAATGAGCAAGAGTGCTTAACAGTTGTGTGGGCAATGAAACGTTACCAGGCCTACTTAGAGTATCAGAGGTTCATTCTAAGCACCGACAACAGGTGTCTTGTGTGGCTACAATCCATGCGTGAAATGCGTAGCAAACTGGCACGATGGTCAATGGCATTGCAGGGCCTTAACTTTGAGGTAGAACATGTCGCTGGGAACGACAGTCAGCTGGCCGATGCGTTGTCGCGTGCGCCGTGTGCTGACGTCATTGCACACGACATGACAGACAGGGAAGACATCCTGTTGCCTGGACCACAACCAGCTGATGCCCAGCTGTATCAGCTGATAGAGGTACCACAAGAGGCCAACGTCAACACCATATACGAGCAAGTTGTGGCTGCATACCATATGCCAAAACAAATGCCAAAAGTGTGCGAATGCGTCGGTGAATCATTGGCGAGTAGTTGACGACTGTGTGGAGACATGCCCTCCCCTCCTTCGGGAAGGGCCATGGAGACTGTTTGTGCCCCAGTGTGAACGCGGGAACGTGCTATGCCATGCCCATGATGGACACTTCGCCGGACATCCAGGCGCTTGCCAAACAGCCTGCATCATTAACTGCCTGTTCTACTGGCCAGGGGTGACCCGGGCAGTACAATGTTATATCAGAAGCTGCAACAAGTTCAAGGCACGAAGAGCCGACAGCGAACAGCAGCAGCAGCCACGTCTACCGGAACGGCCCTTTGAAACGGGCGCCCAGAATATTATGGGCCCATACACATGTTCCACGAATGGCAAACGGTTAATTCTAATGGTGACGGGCATGTTTTCTAGGTGGACAGAAACGTACACCGTCCCCAGCACACGTATCAACAACCTAGTGCGAACACTTGACACCGAGTTCTATGCAAGATGGGGCTATCCTAAAGTGCTGCTCACGGACTACGGATCGCAGTTCACCGGGAAAAAGTGGAGAGATACATGTGGGAAGTGTGGCGTCTACCACCACACCACACCAGTGTATCACCCGCGTGCCAATCCCACACAGCATCGTAATCAAGATCTGAAGATGCAGCTCCGACTCCATGTGGGGAAGAAGCACGAGACGTGGGCCGAACACCTGCCCGCAGCCCTGTTCACACTCAGGTGTCGAGTGAACGCAGCACTACTGGGATGCAACCTCAGGCTCCCAGAGGAGTACCACTGCGCTTCCGTCAACGAGGAGGAACCTGTAAGCCCTGATGTCAGAACAGATAGGCGGCAGGAGCGACACGTGGCGATGAGGGCCAACCAACAGCGTCACATGCAACAGTGGCTTAAACCCATGGAACGCCCCCCCCGAACAGCTTCAGCCAGGAGCACATCTTCTCTCAGCAGGCAAGTGGAATTACCGCGCAGGCTTCGCAGCAAAGTGGAGTGGACCTCACCAGGTCGTGCGAGCTTACGGCAGAACCACCAACCTCGTTCGACGTCACAATGGTAGGGTGACCAAACTATACAGAGATGAACTGCAAGTTGCATATGGCGACGAAAGCAGGATGCCTTGTGGCACCACGTGCCCCTGAGAAAACCTGCCAGGTACGGTGTCACCTGACACCCTGCGTGCAGGAGATGGCCCTCCCACTGGGTGCAAAAGACGCCTTTTCGCGAACAGGACACCGCAGACTGCGGCATCAGAAGGCGGCCGGCGCAGAGAGACAGTCGACACCAGTGAGGCAGAGCCGACGAGCTTACCTGAACCAAGAGTAACCCCAAGAGTCATGGCGAGGCTCTATTTGCCCGCCGACGGAGTCGTACGCGCCTCGGCGCCTGGCGTCGAGGCGCCACCTGCCGATGCGGCCCAGCTCCACCCCCATGGCACAGCGCCTGGGGTAGCGGTAACGGGACCGCCCATTCACGACACACCCCAAAGAAGAAGTGGCGACGCCGACGCCCAGCTGCCACTGTACGAAGACGACAGCCTGGCACCCTCCCGACTGTCGCAGGCTACCAGACAGTACGACACGGAGGTCAACCCGAAACTGGCGCCGCACTAAGGGGTGAAAGGGCACTCTCGCCGCCCCTACCCCCTTGGCGGTCCAGGACCCAGCTCCGCGGCCACATCTGCAGCCAGACTCGGGCGAGTTGGGCCCTGGGGATCACCTATGAGATGGTGGAGGCCCACTGCCTTCCCGCCGGTCGACACATCCAGGTTGCGGAGTGCACCCTGGGTGCACCACCTGCTTGACGAACCGGTGACCCAGACTGCGGCAACGGCGCCTCACAGTCATCAGCCACCCCAGCCAAGCAGATTCTTTCTCGCATGCAGCCAGCCGGCCCACGGAGTCTCTCCTGCTGCAGGTAAGGCGATGGCGGCGTCGTGATGCACAAACGGGCTCCCAAGAGGGGGGTGTTTGACGCGGGACATTTTACAAATCCCTCTCTCTAAGCCCGTCGTGCGCATCAGGCCAAGCCGCTTCTGCTTATGGGAACACACCCGACCACGTGCGCGCACGATGTAGCAGCGCCTAGATGCCATCCCCGCGACGTCGAGTGTAGCCAGAATGTGCATCGGCCCCTCAGGACTGCCATTTATTGGTAGGAAAGTGCCCTCTTGATGGAAACTTAAGTAAATCCACCTTGCAGACACACAACTTGTTTTAGTCCTCCCGTGCTATCCCCATCAAGGGGGATCACACCACCGAAAGGCAGAAGCATTTAGGGGCCAGGGGTAATTGTGTTTAATGTGTGAAAATTATCAGTAATTACTTTTCGTACATAACCTCAATTCCCGTAGAAACACCCCTGCGCCTCGCAGCAAGTTTGACTCGCCCACGCAGCCAACTTCGCCACACGAACATCTTCGCCTTTTCTCCCTCAAACATTTTCACATAATAACTAACCAATTAATGTCAGGGCTGCTTCATGTGTCTAATTATTAATTCTATGTAATTCTACAGTGTCAATTTCCGTATGTGAATTTTCAGCAGACTTTCCCTTTAAACAAATGTGGGACTCCAATCTTCAAGATCCTTTATTATTAGTGTTTTGGACCTCTGCCCCCTTTTGTAATTGTATGTTTTATGTGTTCGGCAAATGCTTCTCGCGCTTACGCTGCACAGAGCCACCAACGCGGGAAGGATTCGCCAGTCGGCGTTACATGGTGCATCGAGACGGTCGACATGCGCGTCACTCCGGGCCCTTCAGAACTTTAATTCAGTCATTAGTGTATTCATAGTCATCGCTTTACTCATAATCTTTTCTTTAACTTTGCTGGTCCGGAGGTGAGCCTCTCAACCCCTGCGACTCACCGCCCAGGGGCGTTAATTAATTCAAATTCACAGCCACGTGGTGAATTGTTTTGTCAGACAGCTTCGCACACCTGTCGGGCTCAGGACTGGGCCAGTTTACTGTGCCGCCAGTGTGTGCCATTATTGGATAACGGTGCTTTTCTATAATAAATAGGTTTCTGCCAGAACAGGTGTGTACTTACTACTTGCCACTTCATGGCCATTAGGGCGCGGGACCCTCTAACCCGCACTCCAGTGTGTGTCTTTCTATCCTAGTGCTACGGGCATGGGGAGTGCCATAAAATTCCCCTACTTAAATAACTATACCGACGCCGAGTGGGTAGTGTTTTCTTGCAATGCCACGGCCTTTGGCCACGTTGCACTGTAATTTAGAGTCTCTGTTCTCTGAGTGCCCGTTCTCGCTTAAAGGGCTGGCGCACCGGGTAAAACTACTCCTAGTCACGACCCCCGCTCGCATCAATTATAATAGCAAAAACACGCACTTTGATTTTACGTGTGAATGAAGCGATGCTAACTTATGGGCAATTTTCTCCCATGATCTTCTCTTAGTACAAATAATGTGACGTCACTCTATTTTCTAAAACAGCATTTCGCTGCATTATTTTACACAACAAATTCTTTCGTTCAGCAAACAAAAACTTACCATTATCGTTCGTTTTTATAAACATCTTCAATATTTATGTTCATGATGCCAACTTAAAGAGTTAAACATGACTGTTTAGGAGGCTGTCATCTGTGAAGAATTTTTTTCCCTCACATTGATTGGCAACATTTACACTCATACTTGACTCACAACTGTGCAATGCACATGAGTGCAGTCCAGATTTTCCCTCAGAATTCCCTCAAGTTTAAGTGGAGTGTGAGTATTTATTCGGCTGACTCTGCAATTCGCCCTATGCCATGTAGTTGAAAAAACTATTAAATATCCTTACCTGTGTATAACTCTATTTGTGGTAAATGTTAATTTACACCACTTGGCCTTTCAGCGCCTTAAACATTGTAGCTACTTGTAAGCGAATAGTGGGCCACTATAAACCACTGAATATATAGAGGTATAGAAGTCGCACTGGATATGATTTATTCTACACTGTTTCTTGGCCGGAGTTCAGCTAGTTATTATCTCCTCCACTAGGATGCACTACCGTCGCCACCACCTCTTTCCTCCTTCGCCAGAATTTTCCGTCTTTTCCCACACCCTTAGCTCATGCCGACCCTCACCCCTTCCAAACCTAACTCGTCTTCCCACACAACTCCCCCTCCCCCAAGCCAGGCCAGCTATCACAATTCACCACCCTTCTCATGTCTTCCACTTTTGCAAAGGCATATTGGTCAGCAGCCAGTTCCTCACAACTCGAAAAGGACGAAACATTTCAGTATGTTCTAATGCCGGTTACATGCGCCAAAGGTTATCTTAGTGTAAGCCTCTACGTGTGTATATACAATTTCAAAGTTGCTCTAAACATTTACATCATACTTAATCTTATATGCCATACAGTATATATATATATATATATATATATATATATATATATATATATATATATATACACACACATATATATACACCCCGATAAACGAAACAACCAAAGACAGTGAATAAATTGGAACACATTTAATAATTAAATATAACACATTATGTGCTTTTAGTAGTTTACAGTTTTCCGAACCTTGCATCAACAACAAATGTTTATTTATAAAATTGATTCCTAACACACAACTCTCATAAATAAGTACGTAATTTATAGCAACATTCAAACCGAGCCAGGTAAACCAGTGGCCAAACTCAATAATTGCATTGAAAGAACTCAGGTTCTTATACCAACCAGGCCAATATATTTTAAGATTTCCACAGATTTCTGAAATCCTGTGTAGGTGAATGCCTTAACATAGTTCACTCCCCAATCAAGAGTGTACGAATTGAATATTGAATGCCTCCATCATTTCCTTACTCCTCCTTCAATAACAAAATAATATAAATGATTTATTACACAAAATCCAGATATCCACACATTGCTTCAAGAAAATCTCTGTGGGTTTCCTTTAGTAAAAAGAATCAGAATAACAAATAAATTAGTAAAAATTGTACTCAAGTTGTGCCTATGATACAATAATTGTTGTGTAACAAATTATGAGTATTCATTCATTAGAATAATGTATTTATCTCACTATTTATGACTAAAGTCCGATTGCAGAGTCGTTTCGAGTGACACTTGAGGGAAGTTGGAGTGAACTTCGAGTATTTTTCATTGCACAGTCGCAAGTGGAGTGTGAGTGAAGTGTGAGTGGAGTGAAAGTATAGGGAATTCTGAGGGAATTCTGAGGGAACACGATACTGACATTGAAATTTGCTTGATAGCCCAGCACTTGAGGGAAGTTGGAGTGAACTTCGAGTATTTTTCATTGCATAGTCGCAATGGAGTGTGAGTGGAGTGAAAGTTGAGGGGATTCTGAGGGAATTCTGAGGGAACCCGACACTACCCTTGGAATTTACTCGAGACAAATGCAGTGACTCGAGTCAAATACAAAGGAGATAGAAACATATTATTTTAATTTCCCTTAAATATGAAATGTGTTTCGTAAATTATAGCTTTGTGTAAATGAACTTTTACTGCCGATACAAATGAAAAATTTAATAAAGTGCTCGTGCCGCCATCTCTTGGCCATACATATAGTAGCGCGCAAATACACTAGTATAGCAACTTTCAACCAAGTGTTTCTATTTGGAGCCATTTTTGAGACATATCGTCTATTGCTGCATTTCACTGTATTGTTAATTTTACACAATAAATTAGTTTTTTTAAACAGAAAATAATTACGACAATCATTTTTATATATCGTAAAAGTATTTGCGACAGTCCGTCCACTCTATTTTTAATGTTTGGGGTGAAAACACCAATTACACAGAGACAAACAGCCCATTTAGAAGGCGGTAATCAGTTAAGATATTTTTTTCCCAGTCAACAATTGGCAACAGTTACACTTCACTTCGAGTATTCTCGAAGTAGCGACTGTGCAATGCAATAAATTTTTTCCCTTAGAATTCCCTCAAGTGCAAGTGGAGTTTGAGGGAATTGTGAGTGTTGTTTACATTAACATAGTGGTAAAAATGGCGCATTTGGTTGATGCTGTTCT
Organism: Medauroidea extradentata; assembly: GCA_003012365.1. NCBI lineage: Eukaryota > Metazoa > Arthropoda > Insecta > Phasmatodea > Phasmatidae > Medauroidea > Medauroidea extradentata. Next base: position 12,329 of record PNEQ01124609.1, read on the forward strand.
GGATTTTATTAACAATTTTTTTTTGTAGAAGTGAACAATTACGAAGCTAGAACCCCATCGGTATGTTCGTTATTTAGTTAATCCGTTTGAAATGAATCACGAAGTCCAATTTAAACGGAGATATCGTTTTTCTAACGATATCGTGAGAAATTGTCTTCCGCTTGTAATGTTACAAAACACAAGAAATCAGGGAATGGTCCATATCACCGATGGCGCAGCTGCTAACAGACCGACGTAAATTTCCAGGTAAATTATTCCATTGAATATAACTTACGGTAAACATGTCACATTGTTTATTTATATCACAAACAGTAATAATAATATGTATTAAAAATGGTTTTTCCAAATATAATATAACTCCCTTGTCTATTTGGCCAAGGATATTGCATTCTGAATCAAGAAGAGAAACAGCTATTTTGCACAAACCGTGTTGTAAAACATATAGTTTGTGTACAGTAGTGTAATGCATTTGGCATTTATAAATGGCAATTCACATATGGCAATTGTAGATGTTACATAGGCCTTATTATGTATTTCATTCATCATAATAAGTAATGACAATGCTACTATAAAGACCCATCCTACTGTTAACGAGGCAAACTTAAGTACTGTGTGTACTTGTGTGTATATCAAGTCTTGCTTGTCTGATCTTATCAATTTCTGTGTTACTTTTACTATTATACTGCATTGGTGGCACCTATTAGTAAGATTTGTTTTGTTATTATGTTTTGGTATTTATATTGGTACATATTTATGTATATTAGTAAACTAATTTTGACGAGTTCTGTAGTATGTAAATGCTCTACAGGACAATAAATATCCATTCTATTCTATAATATAATGTAAAAAGTGTGTTAATTTAATTCCGTCACAAGCACATGTGAATGTAGGCCTACTCATTAAAATGTTCTGGCTTTAGGTCTTTAAGGGTGTGGTCTACCACAATTTTCATCACCTTGTTTTTATTTTTATACACATACCAGTTAGTTCTCGCCACAACATTATTTTTACCAGAACCAATATATTTGCTGACATAGCAGCAAATGTCTCATAATTAACATACAATATGTATGCCATAGACAAATTTAATTGGCCAGAGTACATTTAATATCAACCTACTGGATTGCTAGATAATTAGTATTATATGTTCTACTGTTATTTCTCACACTCGTTAAAAAATGTAGAGATTTTATCACATAATATTTTTAAGACCAAGTGTAAAAGTATGCCTTTTTAATGTAATACCGATTTAACTTTCTAGCATCACATTGGAGTTTTTGTGGGAAACAATATAAGTGGCAACTAGTAACTTGTTCAGGAAATGAAATATTAAACCATCAAATATAATTTTATAATTTTAATTCTGTGTTACATTTAATAATAATAATATTTTTTCTTGCTATTGGGCAAGCGCCCGGTGGCAAGCATCCAACACCCCTACAACATCCTCTCCAAAGCCCTCCTAAACTGTCCCACACCCCTCAACGACACCACATCCTCCTGCAACAAATTCCACTCCCTGACTGTCCTAACCAGCATTGATTGTAGTCCCCGACCCGTCCTCCGCCAGACCCCTATATCCACCCTTATCTAGATGTTCAGCTAGTGCACTCCATCCTCTGTCCCGTTCCACTGTCTTATACATCCTAACCAGTCTTTCCACCCTCCTCCTATCCTTCAGTGAGTTCCATCCCATATACCTCATCATCACTGATGGCCTGAAACTACTTTCATCCTCTCCATCCTGCCCTAGTCTTCTCCACTTACCCTTCACCCATCTGGCTGCCCTTCTCTGCACCTTCTCCAGCTCCCTCACCAATACCTCAACATGGGTGTCCCACTCAGCTGCAGCGTACTCAAGAACAGGCCGGATCATAGTGTTGTAGGCCTTCTCCTTCACCTCTGAGTTGGTTCCCCTTAATATCCTACCCATCATTCCTAGCACTTTCCTACCCTTTGCGACCATTCTCTGAACTTGACTTTTCCACCCAAGATTTTCATGCAGAACAACTCCTAGGTACTTATACTCGGATGCCTCACCTATTTCCTGCCCTGCAATAAAGCAATAAGTTTGACGACAGAATGGAAATCGACGACAATATGTTTGCTTACAGGACAATGGAAAACCCCAAAATGTTATTTTCTGGCACTTATATTGTTTCCCACAAACAGTCTTCAATTCTACCAGTATGTAGATAAATGTGTAGTATAACTACTCATTATACATCTGCTAAACTGTTTACTTTAGATATGGGGGTTCAATTTTAGATCTCGATACCACAAAAAAAATGTTTGTTTATGCATATGACGTCACTACGAATGTTACGAGTCAAAATAAAGGTGATTATGGAATAATAGGAAATTTGTAGATGAACGTGGGTCATATGGCTCTGGGGTTAAGGCCACAGGTCCCTATTTATGCAATTTTAGTAAGTTTTATTTTTTAAGGGGGCCGGTTTCACCAACATCCCCTAAACAAACCCTCAGCTAAGGGACACTTAAGCTTAAGGGTCCCTTAAACCTGATACTTACGAAAATGGCGTTTCACCATTAAAATGTGTGTTTTTTTAGGTGACACTTAGCTGAGGGCCACTTATCATAGACAGCAGTATTTATTCTCAAGTTGGCACTTTGAATTTGTTGTCACATGATCTGAAAAACCAATCAAAAATATGCTTTCAACCAAAATATTATTTTATGTATTGTTTACTTGTAATGCTTTTCGTGAAGACTGCTGTTTTATGTATTTATGTCTGAAGGAAAGCAAATGTGTACCGAAAGTTTACCAACGGATGAAAATTTGAAACTTTTAAATCCGGTGGAAAAGCTTGAAAACTTAATAAAAACACGAGAACGAAGCATCCAGTTTTAAATGTGTCGGGCGTCAAAATAGACTGTGAGAAGCGAATAGAAGCAGTTTCAATACAGCAGTTTTCTTGGATAGTAAGAAGTTTCCACAGTGAAGGTTAGTATTTCTATTAAATACGGCGATACTGGCACCGTAGGACAACTATGTTGTACAACATGTACCCATAAATATTGAGTGTGAAAGCTGTTTTCGCTAAACATGATGGCAAGTTGTTAGTTAATTTGAGAATGGAAACTTGTACGTAATTTTTTTAAAGCATTCTTGGGCTTACGCAAAAGCGATCAAATTCGAATTGATACTGCATTCTTAACGGGCGGCTCTGAGAGCGTTGTTTGTTGAAATCTTCGCCTAGATAGGGTTGCAGGCGGCAGGACGGGGAGGGAGGGAGGGGAGGCCGGCCCGGACGAATAGTGTGGCGGCGCTCAGGCAGATAACTGTACGCTGTTGCCATATCAGCACGCGCAGAGAACGAAGCAAGGACACCTGCAGCTGCAGCCTTTACGGACGGACCTTACCCCACTTGCGGAGCTACGCTTGAACTCGGCTGCAGAGCTGACGAAACCAATCGCTCACCCGCTTGTTCCACAAAGTATTTGCGATAAATTCATGAAATATCTACATTTTGGCCTACAGATTATGGAGATTCTTACAAAATTGTTAAATGTTTTACACATTCATTGATTTACCTGTTAAAAATTGTGACCTAAACGCCTTTCTTTTTATTTTACTCGAAAACCTGCTGAAAATGGTCTACTAAAAATATGCTGATGTCTCGAATTTCGACAACATTGTATACTTACCTCTTGAACCTGAATATAAAAATTTAATACTCTATAAACGAAACTTTTCTGAGTGTAATATTCATGGACCTTAGATATGTTGCATAATATTTTAATACTATTTCATGAACAGGTTACTAAGCCACAAATGAGCTTATTACTTTAAATGCACAAATGTATAGTGGGACAACAAACAAAACGAGTCGCTACAATTTCGCTCTGCGCAGATGCTCCTACTCCCTCTCCTTCACCATTAGAGGAAGCGACCAACCAGGCCCGTAGAACTGCAAGAAGTGTCGGGCGAGTCCACTGCCGCTGTATGAAGGGGTAAGGGTATTCATTTCAGCTCCGACAACGGCT
>PNEQ01124610.1:0-30064 GCA_003012365.1 Medauroidea extradentata
AAGCTCAACAACAGCTTCAACATCAACTACATCAGCAGCACCAACTTCAACAACAGTATCAACTTCACCACCAGCACCAACTTCAGCAACAGTACCTAACTCTTCTATATACTCAACCCCAACAACACTGTGAAGCTCAACAACAGCTTCAACATCAACTACATCAGCAGCACCAACTTCAACAACAGTATCAACTTCAGCAGCAGCATCAACAACTTCAACATCAGTATGAACTTCAGTAACACTTTCAACATCAGCAGCAACATCAACCTCAACTTCAGCAACATCATCAACTTCAGCAGAATCAACTTCAACTTCACCAGCAGCATCAGCCTCTACAACAGCAGTATCGCCTTAGGGAACAGCGCACCTGCCAACTAGACAATGCCCACCAGTTATATCCAGTACTTAAGATAAGTCCAGCTTTTACTAAACTTACCAATGTAGAAATTACTTACTTAAAGGAAAGGTTTTTCATATTTCACCAGAACATTAGAGGACTGCAAAAAATGTAATGAAATAGTCACTGATTTAAAATATATAAGTGATGTGTTATCTATAGAGGTAAGTGTACTATGTTTTTCAGAACATCACCTATTTAATGCAGATATTATACAGACAAATGTTTACAAAAGTGTCTTGAAGTAGTTCGTATCATTTGTTTCAAAACGAATTAGTTTTTTCTGCTAGTTAATTTTTTTTTTACTGCGCTGCAACTGCCATTTTGAGACTGTGATAGGTGATTATGCTAAAACTATGGGATCTATTTTTTTATTTGGGAAATTACATTTTATCTTATGTGTAAACGTTGAACAGCGTTTGGCACAAATATAAAATAATTAATTTTCACGGATCCAACGTCCTTAAAACTGCATCCTGTTAAATCGCATTTAGCGTGCTACCTAGCCCTTAAGGGGCCTCCCCAGATAGGCTGTGTTTGTGTGTGTGAGGCAGGAGCGGTAAGGTTGCTGTTGACCGACGTATGTAATGTATTATCGCCTCTCCGCGCAAGCTACTAAGCTGGCATGCAGTGCTTTACTATTATCTATTTTCCTATCAATGACCACATTATATTATTTCTGATGGCTAATATAGCTCAAATTCTTACGCTTGTTTTTATAGTTGTGTTTTTCGAATCCAGTTGTTATTTTCCCAGATACGGCAGTCAGGAAAAGCAGATTTTGGCAGTTTTGAGAGGCCCGAAAATTATGTTTCTAACAAACGTGCCGGATTTTTAAAAATGTAGCGACATAGTTTTAAGAGTGTGTTCTTTTTGTAGATTCACATAGATATAATGCGCATTAAGTAACTTCGTAAAAAAAAAAAAAGAATTGCCATAACTGGCTGCAACACATTTGAAGTGCAGATAGGGAGGCCCCTTAAGACCTCGCTCTTTAGCTTTGCAGTGGTTTATAAAATATTTTTTAACGCAAATTAATACATATATCAAAAATTCATTCCTACAGCTTTAACACTTATATATCGTCGTTTGTGTCTGAATGTTTCTGTTGTAATACACCAAACGGATTTTTAGATTTCTGTCCTTGAAATACCACATATTTTTTGTCAAAATTAGCCAAAGTGAAGGAAAATAATTTCTTGCTACCAAGCGGTACATTATTTTTAAAAATTAATAAAACCATCTGGCAAAATTGTGTATCGTATGACTGTACGCAGTCACAAGTTTTTTCAAAGCATTTGGTTGAAAAATATTTGATTTATTTGCGATTGTTTGAAATAAATTAAAGATAACGGCCTTAACAGCCTTAGTCTGGCTTGAAGCAGTTAGCTTGCATTTATCGTGTGCTATTGAGTGAAGGCTCCTAGTCCAGATTGCTGATCATTTCATTGTCTCAATTGTGAAGTGTGTGCGCCATTACTTCGTTGAATCTTCAAGCAACCATATGTCTAGACCCTATCTCAAGGTTAAACTGAGTGAATCAGGCCGGCTATAACAATGGCAAGAAGTGAAACTGTGTGAAAAATATATGCATACGATCGCAAACTAAGTTATTAAGTCTCGAAAAGGTTTGAACAATTCGAAGTGTTCGTTACTGTAAATATTTTCAAGGTGGATATTTAACACAATTTGTACACAAACGCGACAAATATTTCATAAAGATGATGATGATTATTATAATTATTAACATTATTATTATTTTATTTTTGTTATTATTGAGTGACTATAAACAATTATAGCTTATTATTTTTCGAGCTAGTTGATGTAGATATTTGTTTTATGCTCAATATAAGCACCTAATGTAGCACACACTGATCAACTTACGTTCATTATTAGATATGTAATACATTTTGAAACAAATGAAATGTTCTTGAAATTCATTGCCATTTATGGCCATTCAGCCGAAACAATCTCTAAAGAAGTAACTAGTTTGCTGAGAAACTGTGGGATTCTTCTAGAAAACTGTCGTGGACAATCTTACGACAATGCATCAAACATGAGTGGCAAATACGCCGGTTTTCAAGCAAAGAATCAGGCCAGAAAATCCATTGGCAGAATTTATACCATGTACTTCCCACTCTTTGAATCTTGTTGGTGTAGTAGCAGCAGAAAGCAACCAACTTCTTTTCAGCATCAACTAGCAGATGGAACATTTTGTTTTCTGCAATGACTGATTCGAGTAAAAAGCTAAAACCACTCTCCAACACTAGTTGGTCAGCTAGGGTAGATGCTGTATTAGCATTGAGCGAAAGATATCACGGGATTGAGCCAGTATTGGATGCGATTAGAAATGCCACTAAGCAGACTGCTGATACGAAATTAAAAGCTGCGGGTTTTAAGAAATACATGGGAAGATTTGAGACAGTGTTCCTCACTCTTGGAATGGTATCTTGGCAAGAATCAACAAGATCAACAAAGTCCTGCAAAAACCTACTTTTACTCCGGAAGTCTTTAAAATCATACGTTGAACAGAAAAGAGACAGCTTTGACACCTACGAAAATTACGCTTCGGCATCAATTGAAAACACCAATAGCGAGAATTCAGAAGACATAACTAATAGACGCAACACTCGACTTACTTTTTTCGACGGCAGCAGAAACCCAGATACTATTCTCGTAGGAAGAGATATACTTGGAGATCAGACTTACCTTTCAATCATAGACTCATTGGTCTTGAATCTAAAAACATGCAGAGAATATAAAATAATTTTGAAGAAATTTGGGTTTCTGGAGGATTTAATTGATCTACAAGAAGACTAACTGAAAATTTGTTGTTAATATTTCGCTTCTGTATACAAACAAGACGTAAGCAAGTCGGAGCTTGCTGAAGAATGTCTAAATCTAAAAAGTTATCTTGTAGAAAATATAAAGACAATTTGCAGCTTGTATACCTTTACAACGGTTCTGATTGTGCAAATTCTGGTGAAGCACAAGCGGAAAAAATATTGCAGTGTGCGAAGATGATTTGAAGAAGGTGAGGATGTTGGGTGTCAACATACTCCCTTAAAGAAGTTGAATTTACAAGCCACCTATCATCATCTGTATGAAAGTGGATTGTTGCCAGCATTTCCGAATGTGGAAAATTCTCTGATAATGTTTTTGTCAATGATAGTTTCGAATGCTTCGGGTGAACGATCATTTTCTAAACTGAAAATTATTAAAAATGTAAAAAGAAGTGCTATGCAACAGGAACAATTAAACAATTTTGACAGTTTGAGCATTCTCAGTATCGAATGTGGTATACTTAGAGCACTAGACTTCAGTGACGTCATCAAAGACTTTGCCTTGAAAATATTTAGAAAGAAGCCTATGTAATTTATGTTCTACAATTTTCACATGAAGTAAACTTGATTTTGAAAAAGCAAAATTTTTAATTAACACTTTTTTCATGATTGAAATAAAAAGTAGATTTATTACATCATTCAGTAGTAATTTAAAACTAAATTTTGTTTGCGGAACATGATTTTTCTGACTTTTGGTATCCTAATTCGAGTTACGTTACTATTTATTGATTTAAATTTAACCTCATAAATTAATCAGTCGCAGCTCGCATCATTTAAAAACCATTATAAGTAGAGCCAGTGATTTTTGGTGAAAAGCTTTCTGCAACAACTTGTTTCAATGCCCAACGTGCACACCTGCAACTCTGGTCCGTGGTTATTGGCAGAATATAATATTACAGAGGCGTGGCCCGTTTGACTGCACCAACCAGAACAATGTCACTGCGACACCACTAGTCCGTGCGGGTAGGACCCCGAGACTCCGAAAGTTAAAAACTCCCAATCACTGACCATGTAGCAGAATAACAGATGTGCACATAAGGCATTGAAACAAATTGTTGCAGAAAGCTTTTCACCAAAAATCACTGGCTCCAATTATAGGCCTATTTTACTCATGCACGTACGATGTCATCAACATTTTAATAATAGTTCTGTTAACTTTATGATGCAAGACTTGCGGAGTTAAAAAATTTATTTTCACTGAAAAACTTTGGAATAGTATTTTTATGTTACAGGAACTAAACTTAAGTTAATGTAATAACATTTTAATATGTGCTAGTGTAAAGATCAAGGTCAGTAGAAAATATTAAAAATTCTTCCAACCGTATATTCATAACTTCGGTAAAAAAAAAAAAAAAAAATACCACCATTTTGCATTTTATAATACAAATTTTTTCCGGGGGAGAGTCCTCGAATTCCCCCCCCCCCCTTTTTTTTTCTAAGATTGGGGCAAGCCCACTCCGGCAAAAGGGGCCTCTTCTCTGGATAATGTCAGGGGCCTTGCAGAGGTTTAATACAGGTTTGGCCGTAACAATGTATGAAAGATTAAAAATTTTATTACAGAAAAAAATAGTCACAATGTATGTCTACTAAACGAATCATGCCTCGTGCAAATGTAAAACGTATTAAGGCTTCTGCCTACCTCAGAGTTCCGGCCGCAGCAAGGATAGGGCGTTACAGGTTAAATTATATTCATAAATGTCTCAGTCACTTTCAAACCTACATATATGCCACCACTGACTTTTTTGTTCAGTACGATACGGCCCACACTGCTACGGAATCTTTTAGCAAGTTATATCAATACCCTGAAAACGATGAGCAAATAAGTGTTTTTATGCCGATTAAACACTCGAAACCCCGTACTCATAAAATTCTTTCCACATTTTTGTTTACGTAGCAGTATTCTCCTCTTCTCAATGCAGAAAATGGTTCTTATCCGAAAGCGATATCTCAAAGGGTGACTGAGCTACACGGAATTTAGTTTAACATGTAAAACCCTATCCTTGCTCCCGCCGCGCTCCGAGGTAGGCAGAAGCCTTAAAACAATTAAAACTTTCGGTGAACTGCACCCGTACAGCCTGAAGCATGAGTAACACATCTCGTGTGTAGGCAGCCCGTGAGTGAGAGTGAGAGATTTTGGTCAGTCAGTTGGATCTAGCGCATGAGATGTGATGTAGCGTGGTACGAAAAGTGGTTTTTCGTGTATAGCTATTAAACGTGTTTTCAATATGTATGTCTACGAGAAGGAGACACACTTAAAATTATGTATCTAGTTTTAAATATACAGCTCCCTTATTAAAAACGTAATTACCAAACTTCTCAGAAGTGGTAAAAATGGCTTTTTTAGATTTCTGTATCTGGAAAGCAACCAACAGTAATTGTAAAACAAAATGATGGCGACCTGCGTTGGACTTTACTTCATACTTTCCACAAATAAAACAATAGGGTCACCGCTTAAAGTCGTATTGAAAAACACTTTCTGCACGCTAGTTTAGTCCTCTGCGCTTAGAGGCGAAGCGGTGTTGAACGCACGTATTGGAGTCGACTATCGGCTTCCCCGTTTTCTTGCTTCAAACGGAAAAAAAAAATTTCCAAATATCTGTTAACATCGAGGTCTTTAGCGCTTGTGAGGGATGACATGTGGCGAATATAGAGCAGCGCCGGCATGTGGGGCGGGGGAAACGGGTGATCCCCGAGAAAACCCGCCGACCAGCGGCACCGTCCGGCACGATTCCCATATGGGAAAGTCCGGTGACCGAACCAGCCGGGAATCGAACCCGGATTGCCTTGGTGAGGGGCAAGGGGTCTGACCTCTCGGCCGCCGCGGCCCCTAGGCAGCCGCTGTGGGGTGACAGGACTGGCGTGACACAGCTGTATTGAAGTTCATGGCCCTGGACATACTTACATTGTCAGCATGACTCGTAGCTGACACGACACATACATGAACACGAGAGGTCAAAGACCTCGGCAGCTGCCTTACTCGAGTTTCCGTCAACACAATCTCTTCCTCTAAACAATCCTTCCCCATTGAAGAGGACTTCTACCATATCTGGATCCCCGCCGTCACAGCAACTGATGATGTCCAGGAAAATATTGAACGCGAATTTCAATTTGTACGTGCCTACTCAGCAGGGGTTGTAGGAACCAGGATGGGGTGGGTATCAAGGGGATACTCCCCCCCCCTCTTTTTCATGATGCAACCATAAAATCATAATCATAGCCCAGCGCGCTGCAATAATTATTGTGTATTATTTATTTAATATCTAGAGAGAATGATTTATCGCGGCACAACTTGACTGTTGCTGGGTTTCAACGAACGTTCATTTGACCAGAAGATGGCTGGCTTTCGCTTTTATGTGGAGTTGTTGTATTATTTGGCTAATCCAATAAGAATCCCGCTGTTGTAATATTTGATGTCTATTATTGGTGTGGAGACAGCTAAGTTGTGTGAGACGTACATCATATAATCATTAGAGATGATGGTTTATCGCGGGAAAACTTGACTATTTGCTAGGCTTCAACGTACGTTCAGCTTATCAAAAGATTACTGGCTTTTCCTTGTACGCGAAGCTACTGCCCTATTTGACTAAGCCAATAAGAATACCGCTATTTTAATATTTAATGCACGTTATTGGTCTATAGACAGCTACGTTGTGTCAGTGTTTTCAAGGTTATGTTGGCACAAAACATTTTCGCGATATGCCATCATCTCTAATAATCATATGTGTTGTAATTAACTACAGCGTTTTCAAGGATATGTTGGCGGAAACATTTTCGCGGTATACCATCCTCTCTATTAATAACACTTAAAGCGTGCGTTAGGACGTCAAGTACTGATTGCCACCGTCGTAAAATCACCTCCCTCGGCCACATGTTCAAGGTGAGACTGCTGACCCAACGATTCAGTGTAATGTAACTTCACAAAGTTAGCTGAGGCTTATCTCCCTTCGCGATTAACGTAAACATTCTGTATAATGTAACGTGAAAAAGACTTAAAAATAAGTGGAAAGTTATTTTTCCCTTCGTTTGAAGTATCTCCGTGGAGAAGCTATAGTACATTACATATGTCGGCGATCTGCAACCTTACCGTTCCTGCCTCACTCTCAAAAGCAGCCTATCTAGGGGGCGCGGTTCGTCACAGTTTTCAACTATTTTTTTTTTATTTTTTTATTTGTACCGGATATTTTTTTCTTATTTTATACATAAATTGTGATTACATCTTCCTCTTAGGAAATTTTTGTATCTCTCACAGTTTTCGCGTAATGAGTCGTCAACATCAAAATTTGGACTTTACGGTTTTAAGTACGCCACTAAAACCAACTGACATTCCAAACTGAAAAAATTCACAATGTATAATAATGTATTTTTAAAAATTTTTTGATATTTTTTAAATTTTCATTTCTAAATTCAGCTTTATTTTTTGTTTTTATATGTGTCAAATCATACCCTACAACATTGTTATACACTGTGAATTTTGTCGGTTAGGTACGTCAGTTGGTTTTAGTGGCGTACTGAAAACCGTAAAGTGCAAATTTTGACGTTTACGACGCATTACGGAAAAACTATGAGAGATACGAAAGTTTCCTAAGAGGATGATTTTATCACAATTTATGTATAAAATAAAAAAAATATCTGGTACAAATATAAATATAAATATAAATAAAGACGTTGGAAACCGAAGTGAACCACGCCCTCAAGGGCTTGTTCCTGAGTTCCTTTTTTCAGACTGGTGACAATAACTCTAATATTTTTAAACCAAAAGCTTTGAAAAAAATTTGAGTCAATGTGCAGTCACACGATGCACAATACCGTGGATGCGTTTTTAAAAATAATGTACCATATATGAGCAAATAAATATTTTGCTTCAGTTTTGCACATTTTCAAGACAAAAAATACCTGGTACTTTGGGTAGTGAAATCTAAAAAACCGTTCACTACATTTCTACAAAAAAATTCAGCTACAAATTATAACATATGTGTGTCAGAACTGTGGAGAAAAATTTTGATGAGAATATTTGGTAGCAATAATTTTTTTTTTGTTCGTAATCACTGCAAAATTCGGTAACAAGGCCTTAACAGTGACATTCCGTCGTTGTCTCCGAGGTGTGCTTTCGTACACTGACACAAAGGGCACATGCGGAATAGCTTAGTGTAAGAACATATTTACAAAAACCCTGCAATGCGTTTGAAGCGCGTGGTAGGTGGTACATTCGCAACACCAGTGAACGTGTATTTAATGGTTTACCAACTGTCAACACGTGGTGACTCAAGCGCGCGCCGAGCCGCTTACCTGCGCGTTTGATTCTCAAGAGTTACGGAGCCGTAAGGGCGTCCTAGAAGCACGCATCAAAACCCACATCGCCACTATAGGTAGGGCCCGGTGGTTTTCACAGAAAGATTTTTTCCCCACTTTGTTTCATTGTCATACACCTGCAGCTCAACTTCATGGCTATTGACATAGTTAGAGACACTGGAAAATCGCGAAAATGTTTAAGATAATCTTCAATAAACTGTTGTATATTGCGTGTGAACAGTTTTGGGACAAATCACCCACGCTGCATGTTCAAGCTGTACAATTCTAACTGGGTTTGTTGTAGAGAGAAACAATGCTTCAAATAAACCATAGCCAGTGTCGATACGAAATATTCAGTGTTATTTATATATACAGCTTGTTGGAACCTAGAAAATAGTCAACTATTCCCGCGATTTTCCAATGTCTCTAGACACAGTGTTTTTTGTGCAGATTCGTTTTTAATTTGACTGTGCCAATCAGTACGAGAATAACTGCGACACAACACGTCTGTGATTTGCGGGTTCAACCTCCAGACGTTGTATGTCAAGGCATCCAATCACTGACCACAATCAGAGATGCAGGTGTGTACGTAAGGCACTGAAACAAAGTGCTGCAAAAATCTTTTCGCGAAAACTGCCGGGGCCTAACTATAAGTCGTTTGGAATAAAATGGGCACTAAAAATGTAACCTTTAAAAAAATATCACTAGCCGTTACTGCATTTATTCGACATAAACTATAGTTACCTTACTGCTTGTATGGTTGGCAGCGAAATTACGCAATATAGTTTCAACTATTTTCATATTTAAATTCAACAATATTGAAACAAAGTCATTCGAAATCGACATAATTGTATTTTACATAATTAATAGACTATTATTTTTATCAAACTGTATCGATTCACACTGACTGCACGTTTCATCTTGCACGCGCAAACATTAAGTGATGTGTCCAAATAGGTTAGACACTTCCCGTCGTCAGCCGTAAGACGCGGAATGATACGAATTGGCTGAAAATAGAACTTAAGCAGGGCTTTTTTGAGTTCTCACTTTATCCCTAATCGCCACTAAGAGCCAAGCACTGAACTAGCGTGCAAAATTCCCGCAGATCCATCTTTACTATACGGGACTTTAAGCGATTGACATATAATTTTATTGGTGGAAATTATGTAGCAAAGTTCAGTACACCTCTCTATCTGAGTTTCGTGCACATCCTGTTAGTACATTTTGAAGTACGGCAGTCTGAAAAGTCCGTTTTTAGCTATTTTGTGGAGGTTTAGAAACAGTGCTGTTTATTAGCACCAGCAGTGTTAGCCAATAATGATTTATAGGATTGACCGTATTGTTTTTCGGAAATAGCGTTCACATTACTGTAAACTTTAAGAAATACTATTTGGCGCAAAATGAACGCATGTATTTAACTTGCGTAGTATCAGCGATGGAATCTGCCTGATTATACTTATCTTCAAAACGTGAAAAACACGAGGAAACGTGACAAGTCATTAATTGGATACATTAGCAGTTATAGTGAAGTGAGTTGATAGCACGAAATAACGGGAATTATGATTTTCCAGAATTCCATCAAACTTGGCACGCACGTTGCAACTAAAATAGTGACGTCAGTTTCATGTATTTTGTTTGTACCGTATTTAATATTTATTGCTCACATGATATATCTGAGAATAATATTGCAAAATTGTTATAACTTTATGCACATTTAGCTCTAATTATGGCAATGTCAGTAATTTAACGTTGTTGGTTCAGTTTAGTAATATTTATCCCCAGAGGTGTGTGGTGAAGGTGATGCAAGGCAAACTGCTTTTGCTGTCAACTGTACCTGTTTGCTTACCTCCCCGTGTGTATGTTAGCCTCTAAGATATAGTTGTGCAGCTGACGTCACACAATGCACCAAATAGCTAACTCCTGAATGGTCACATTACGTTCTGTTGGACCCAGTTGTACAGTTGTCACTGGATCTTGATGTGCGCGCCCAAATTGTACAGCACTGAGCAAACACCAGCTTACCTCGCAACTGTTCACCACACGCCATTGTTTATCCCCCTATTTGAATACTTCGCGGCTTTAATACATAAGTTGATGATAGAAAGCAAATGTAATGTACTGTACATTTTGCTATCCAGCTATTCTTTATAGTTGTAAGTCTTCAAGAGAGGATGGAAATAAATTAATACATTATTATTAGACATGATGGTTCATCCAGTGCCGGATCTAGAGGGGGGCAAGAGGGGGCATATGCCACGGGCGGCACATCAAAGGGGCGGCAGGCTGGCCTCGCTTTGTTTCAGAAAGTTAGGACAGAAAAAATATCCGCCTAGCCCTAGAAGAAGCTAATTCATTTGAGACATGTTTATGTCTCACGGTAAATTTTTTGTATTGATATCCCTGAGTGGCGCTGGTGGCCACTGCATACTATGTGTAATATTAAGTATAGTTTAGTATATTTGCGTAATTGTATATTTTTTTTGCATTAATTTTAATAAACGCTGTAATATTTATTATTATTATTGGTAATAGCAAATTATTCATTTGTATTTTTAAACGGCTGTTAGCCCGTTTCTCGAAATGGCCGCTAGGTGAGAAGGCTGAGTCTGCCGTCGCTGAGAGTGACAGAAAGAGTCGACAACCAGGCGTCAGGCAAGATGGACGTGTATGGAAATGAACTGGACTGAACTTGTGAAAAGCCTTGAAAATACGATGGCGACGGAAACTGATTTTCCTGCAAGACGTTGCAGTATATTTTCAGGAGATATGTTGGCAGGCAGTGCCGTTTATGAAGGCGTATTGTGCAAGTTGTGATAGTCGGCGTGCACAAGGGTACTTGGTGTGCTGCTATGTGCAAAATTACGCAGCGTAATTTGGTGCCTGAAGACGAAAGCTTTTAGATTGCTGAAAGTTCTGGGCAATAAGTGGTACCATGGAAATATCCACTTAATATTTTGCAAACCTGCCTAGATCGCTGTGTGCGACGAAGAGGGACGGCCAGCACCAACACCGGTAAGTCGTATGGGGAAGCAGCTGTTCAGCTACGTCACACAGAAGTTCCGTGGAGAATCAGCTGTTTGTCTTGCACGGAGTTACGGGCCCCGACGATTGCAACGAGTGCATGCGAAGATCATAAGGTAGGCGTCGACCTATGTATTTATTGCCGACAATCGCGGCAGGAAACGTAAAAATAAAATACGTCAGACTTACCTCGGCCATTAACTTTAAACGTAATATTTATTACAGACTCTTTTTTTGATATGTCAAAAGTAAATAGAGCTAACGTATTTTGGTGTAGATTTTCTGTAGAGACTTGTTATGTACAATATATATATATACATATTCTCAGAATTCCATTGTGTCGCGAAATTAATTCAACTTGGTTTAGGATCACGTCAGTAAAAACCTCCTTTAGGTGACGTGCTCAAATAAAATATTTTTTTTTTTAGTTAGGGCCTTTTATAGACTTAAGGTGTTCTGTAAACAGTCGCGCCTTAATGGCTACAGGGCCCTTAAGCGCACATCCCACATTTAATAACGAAAATATAATCAATTTTGGGTTCAGAAAAATTCATCAACGTTTTTTTGTAATGTAAAGCTAGTGTGTCGTTTTGTAGTATGCGGACTTATAATGTTTATGTGCATGTCAACGCCTGTAAATTAAATCGAAATTACGAGTTTATTTTGAAGACGTAATTTTGAAGAACAGATTTTTCAGATAACAAAAATTCAATTTCAATTAATAAAACGAAATCAATATTACAGCATTATAAATTATGTTCCCATCTAATATTTTACGTGTCTTACTGTACAACTCGGAAAGCAAAAGAAGGGGGTAGCGTATGCCATCTTTGCTCCCCTTACAAAATCATCCGGATCCAATACTGGTTTTATCGCGGGGAAACTTGGCTGTTTGATGGAGTTCAACACACGTTTATTTTACAAGAATATTACTGGATTTTGTTTGTATTTAGAGCTGTCGCTCTATTAGACTGAGCCAATTGAGAATCCCAAGATTGCAATATTTGATGCCTGATATTGGTCTGTCGACAGCTACATTGCGTCAGAAGTAAATTACCGAATCATATGTGTTGGCAAGAAACTGCAGTGTTTTCAAGGGTACGTTGGAACAAAACATTTTCGCGATATATCATCTCTAATTATTATTTAATGTATTTTATAAATGTATGTAAGAATTATCAACTTTAAGGGTTAATTTGCAGTCACGTTGAAGAAAGTAGGCATATTGGTTATGTTTAGAGATGGTGAAATTTCGCGAATTCAACCTGCGTGTTAGAATCAAATATCCTATGCATACTCAAGTCCCGACCATTTGTCCACTAGCTGCTACTCAGTGAAACAGCAGACAATGAACGAATAGACATGGCTTGAGTATGCATAGGATATTTGATTCTAACATGCAGGCCATTGAATTCGCGAAATATCACCATCTCTAGTTATGTGTGGTAATTTTTTTTTTAAGTTTGTAATATTAATTTTTATATTTGAAAAAAAGTAAGTAATTTGCATAACATCATGTTACAATACTATAGGAACATATTGCTGATGTTATTTATATTTGACAGTGCTTGTTTGTAGAATTTTGTGTTGAGTACTGTAACGAAAGGGCGAAAATCTGATCCTCAACATTTTGAAAACGTTGTTGTTAGAAAACATAAGTAGAGATTGTGTGGTATGGGCTGGGAAAAATCAGGGTTGTTATTATGTGCCTGAAAACTACAAACTGTGCTGTTATATTTTCATATAATATCACTTAATTAATCTAAGTGGATGTTAAATACTATTCTTTTAATAAAATACAGATTATCTTGCCTATAAACATTGTGTATGCTGTATAAACTCCAAAGAAGTTTTGAACTAACAACAATTTTCCAAAGAACTTCATAATAATTTACAGAAATGGCATGAACTTAATGTTTTACTTTCGTATTTACAAAAAAGCTTGGAAATCTAATTAATAAGTGACATTTGTTGATCTTGAGATAATAAGAAGTTTATGCATAACTAAAAAGCTTACTTCCTTCAAGTGCCTTTATGTAGGCCTAACATAAAGTGTGTGTTAACACTATTAGTCAAAATACTTGTTGAACTGAGAAATATTTCTGTAATGTTCTTGAGTTAAGATTCGTTAACCATATCCTATAGTTGTGCTATATTTAAAATATTCGCCTATACAAATAAGCATTTACGATTCTGATAATCGTACATTCATTAAGATTACCACAAAAATTATATTAATTCAAATATTTCGAATAGTTGCATCATTGTATAGCCGACTACAATGCCTATAAAGGAGGTTGGATAACATGCAGCACGAGTTAATATACTTGACTTAAATACATAATTACCGAACTGATTTTGGTGTTTATTCCTTTGACAAATTCTAAATCAACAAGGGCGACGTTACTCATCGAGTTCAACTTGTATGTTTAAAATAAGAAAAAAAAAATCAGTTACAAATGAAAAATAAAAACTTGGTGATGAAAATTGTTGCAAACGCGCCCTTAATAACTGGCTTCCATCCTCTCCTCCTCTTCGTGCTGGATGACGCAGCGGAGATGGTCGGGCAAAAGAAAATCACCCAATCCCTTCCTGCCACCATCCTCTTTATATTTCTTTATGTACTTTTTTATCCGGCTTAGCTGCGGAAGTCATTAAACGGCACAATGGGTTTATTCGACTGCTGAGATGCTAACCGTATGTTCGTGGTGCGTCATGGACGTGGTACGAGGAGAAGTGGAGGGGGCAAGGTGGAGGACGGACGTATCGAAGACGTAACGTCGCACGGTGAGTTGCTCAATGTAACCGTGTGAGGAGAATACTTGAAGTTCAAGAGGAGATTGCCCGCATCTCCTCCCCCCTCATAGTTCTCCCTCCCCACGTAGCAGGCAGTTGTTTGTTGTGGGTCGACGGACGGCTCGGTTAGACGGGGTCAGTCGGTGCGCGAGCTACGCCAAGGTAGTACGAGGTAGCTAGTCCGTGCTGATTGCAGACCAGACGTGTGTACGAGGACCCATGGACGTCGAGGACAAACAGACCTTCGCCATACCGTGGATGGGTGAGTCTCGGCTGTATGAGTGCGCTCTTATGCAGGGGCGTCATTTAAGGGGGAGGGGTGCAATGCCTCCCCCCCTGGTTTTAGAATTTTAAGTGTATAAAAATATTTTTTGTATTTTGTTATTTAAATAATGCTAACTTAAGCACATAAAACTGAAGTTTTATTATTATGAAAGTTTCTAATGTGTATATGCTTAATTAATAAAAAAGATGCAACAAGGTCACTGTTGCCAGAAAAAATCTCTCCCCCCCCCCAAGAAAAACCTGAAATTACTCTCCTGCTCTTATGGCTAACTAGGGCGGCCTGGGTTCGAGCCTCCGCTTAGGGGTTATCAGTAGAGACACTGGAAAATCGCGAAAATGTTAAAAATTGTCTCCAATAATCTGTATTATATTAACCGTGACACGTGTGAACAGTTTTGGGACAAATAACACACGCTGTGTGTCCAAGCTGTGCAGTTCTAACTGGGCCTGTTGTAGAGAGAAAAAATACTACAAATGAACGATAGCCAATTTTGATACGAAACATTCAGTGTTATATACATCACGTTGGAGCCTAGCAAACAGTCAACTATTCCCGCGATTTTCCAGTGTCTCTAGTTATCAGTTATCTTAAGGGGCCTCCCTACGTGCGCTTCAAGTACTTTGCAGCGAGTTAAGGCTATTCTTTTGTTGACAAAACTGTTTAACAGGCGTTGTATTTGTATATCTACGAAGAGAAAACACTTCAAACTTTGTCGTCATAGTTTCAAAAATTCGGATTATTTATTTGAAAGTAAATTTTCGGTCCCCTCAAAACGGCTAAGAATGTTATTTTCCAGACTACCGTATCTGGGATAATAACAACCGGATTACAAAAAAGCACAACTATAGAACCACCCTTAGACTTTGAACTATACTGCCCACAAATAAATTAATGTGGTCACCGCTTATAGTCCCATAGAAAAAAGGATACTAGTGAAGCACTGCACGCCAGCTGAGTGGCTTGCGCGGAGAGGCGATAATATATTACATACGTCGGTCAACGGCAATCTTATTGCTCCTGCCTCACACATACAAACGCAACCTATCTGGGGAGGACCCTTAAGGGCTTGGGCCCGAGTTTCTTGACTTTCGAGAGAATTATTTTTTAAAACCCATACGAGAGTCGATATCGTAAAATTCCTTCGTAACTTTGCTGTAAATTGGTTTTACTATGCTATGTAATTTTTCGAGACAAACTGTATGATGAGTATAGCTAATTTATTAATTAAAAAGAAATTTCGTTAATTAACTAACTAGCAACTATTTTGCAGTCTTCTGACTCGACAAAATTAGAGCATGCAGTTTAAATCAGTCATAACAAAGTTACGAAGCGATTTTACGATATCGGCTCCCATTTATGTTTTAAAAAAATAATTGTCGTTAAACTCGAAGGAACTCGGGCCCATGCCCTTAAGGTTCCAGGTCTGTTCATAGTTCTTCAGCTTCTGCGAAAGCAGGTCATATAGCATAAGGCCACAGATAACTATTTCAGTTTTTCGTTTAGAATATTATTTTTAAATTATAGAAGGTAGGAAATATAATATAACCTTCACATAGATTGATTGAAAATGAAGTCTAATTTTATTCTCAACCAAAAAAAAAAAAAGACTGTTATTACCTTAAAATAAATTTTATTACAGCCGATAATTAGGCAAAGATAGATTTTTGTCTTGCTAGGTATAACTGAACGAGCTTGGCAAATGTTCTTAATACATTAGAATAATATGCTGTGTGAACTGGAGGCCTATAGGTAAAGTACAGTAACTACACATGCTCCCACTTTGCTGATAATAGTGACGTTATTAATCGTTCTTTAAAACGTTAAAAAAAAATACTAACAAGATTGTTAACTTTTAATGCTTGCTAGTGAATACTTTTAGTCAGGGGCGTAGTCAAGGGGCGATATAGAGATATATCCCCCCTAGAAATTCTAAAACATTATTTATCCTTAATACTATTATAATTTCTTGAAATGGTGTATTAACTTTTTTGGTTCGGAGACTTCTTGAATAGTACTATATCACACCTAAAAATCCACAATTTTCTGCGGGAGAACCCTCGTACCCCGCCCCCCCTCCCGAGAGAAATAGTTGGCCCCGCCCCTGATGCTAGTTCAAGTAGGCACTTGTAACTAACAGTTAACTAACAAGACGGTGGCTGTGTGTTCAAAGAGGGGGTTTGCTGAAAAATTTAACTGTAATTTTATGTCTGTACGAGATATAGTTTGTTTTGTAGGCATACATTGTGACTATTTTTTACTGTAATGACAATTTTAAAGCGTTCGTAGTTTTTGTATTACAGCACGGTAAGTCAACATTTGTGTAAAACTGTCTAATGCAAGAGATGAACACCAACTTGCTTACTAAAATTGAAGATAAAAATCACACTGAAGAACTGTGTCACGGGCTACGTCTATACGTGTGTACAAACTGCATTGTATATAAAATAAATAATGAATTTGAAAATAAAATGTATCAAATTTTTATTTTTTTAAATTATTTTTTTAATAGCCTACGAGAAACTTATCACTGTGGTTTTTATAAATGTCTTGTAGCCGTGACACTGTCCTTCAGTGTGAATCTTTTCATTTCGGTAAGTTGGTTGGTTGGTAAAACTGTTTTACGCAAATTCCGACTTAAACATGCTACTAAACAAAAACTTCAGAAGCTAAAAAATTTCCGTTACCGTAAAAATAGTCGCAACGTATGTCTATAAAACAAACTGCTTCACGTATAAATATAGAAATTACTAAAACTGTTTTACTACTTTCGCAATTTTCCAGTGTCTCTACCTATATCGTATTATCTTGTAAATGATATGTTCAGGAGGTAGTCCAACAACATACATTGTTTGGAGACCCGTGATTTGTCTTGGCGGACGTATAACAAGCTGACAATTCATTACCAGCATTAACAAGGTTTTCTAACAATCTATCTTGGTATTTCATTTCGCCGAAGTGCTTGAATACGCAGGAGGATATAGCGTAATTGATGTCTAAGAGGAATAAGTATCCCTGGTTCAAGGAAGGAAGCGTAGTTGTTGTCTGCGAGCTGAAATAGCCACTCTTTCTCGTGAGGAGAAAGGCGCCAGGTTGTCACGGATAAATACAGACAGGCGACTGTTCAGTGTTAGGTGTGATTTAACTGCCAGTTTACCTCCCAGGATACACCGTAAAATTGTTTGTAAATTCACCGCACTAGTGTTTTCCGCGAAAATAATTAAACCCAAGTTTGTTTCAGTGCATCACGTGCACACCTGTAATTATACTTAAAGGCGCGTGTCTATGTGAAGAACCCGTATCTCATTTGACTGAGCCAATTACAATAACGTTCTTGCAACACCACACGTCTGTGATTTGCCGGTAGAATCCCAAGGTTCGTGAGAGTTAAAATATCCAATCACTAGAGATGACGGCATATCGCGAAAATGTTTTGTGCCAACATACCCTTGAAAACGCTGTGGTTAATCGCAACCTATATGATTGGGAGATGTGCGTCTGGCACAACGTAGCTGTCTGCAGACCAATACCAGGCATGTAATATTACAGTACAGTGATTCTTATTGGCTCAGTCAAATAGGGCAACAACTCCGCGTATATGTGGAAGCCAGTAATATTGTTATAGGCTGAACGTACTTTGAAACCCAGCAAACAGTCAAGTTTTCCCATGATAAACCATCATCTCTATCAATCACTGACCATGAAGCATAGGTAACTACAGATGTGCACGTAAGACACCGAAACAAAGTGGGTCAAAATTATTTTTGTGAAAAACAGTGATCGCTACAGAAGTATGCACCCAGAAAGTAGGTTCAAGGAAACAGCCAGATGTAGGCTATACTGATGTTACGAGACTTGTATAATAACTAGAGGTACGTCAATTTACGAATTTATATGGCAGTAGCCTACAACGCTGCAACGCATTTGAAGGGCGGGTAAGGAGGCCTCTTAAGGCCACTTTTGCTTGTTTCTTTTTTTTTTAGCGATATTAATTTTTTACGCCTAAACGAGAGCAGATATAAAAAATGTGCTTGTAAGTTTTGTTTCAAATAGTATTCTCCGTGTTTGGTTGATTTTTACAAGGTAGTAGATGCTACGACATTAGCTGATTATGTACCTAATGAAATTACTTTTTAGTCAAAACTGTATAATTTCTTGCTTTAAAAAAAAAATTCCTGTCACGATAAAAACCATTCTAAGCAAAACTGAGAAACAGATTTTGATAAGCTTAGAAAAGTAATTGTAGCAGTGTATCTTCAGTTTTTGAGCCATAACATTTATCCAAATTGTAGTATCAAAATTTTTCCTTCTAGCATACAATAGGATATATATTTGGTAAACTGCTTTACATAAATAATAATGGATTCTTTCATCAATTTGTCATACAGGTTCATTGCAAGAGAATTACAGGTTAACTTTAAAGACTTTTCTTGCGATGATTCTGCATGACAAATTAATGAAAAATGCCATTATTATTTATGTGAAACAGTTTACCAAGAATATATCCTACTCTTTGTCGAAGAGAAAATTATGTAATACAATCTGAATAAATGTTAATGACTCAATAACTGAAAATACAATACATTTGTCCAAAATTCCGTCTTAAGCGCCGACCAAAATCTCTCTCACGCGTCTGCCAATAGTGTGCAAGAGGCGAGGAACGTATGCTCCAATCACGTGACCTCAGTAACAAGAAGCTACTCTATTGGTTGATGTCTTCAGACGTGTCAGACATGTTCAAGCCACGTGCTCGGGGTAAATAGCCGGATCTGATAACTAGCAAAATTCGCGTTATCAATTGGTATCAGACTTAAACTTCGCACTTTCCTATACATACCAGAGCATAATCTGCGATTCAATTGGCCACGAACTTCAGTATGTTGTCATTTACGTGTGTTGCGTCTTTACAGGGATTGACCTCTCTACCGTGTAAGCATTCTCCGTGGCAAGTCACGACAATTTCGGCGGCCAGCGGGAGACGTCGAACGAGACTATAGTACTATAGTCACTTGGAGTGTAGTCAGCTGACAGAAAGTAACGCTAATTTTGCATGTCTCAACTGATAACAACTTCCTTTGAAACCTGACCACTTTTCGCCACCTGAAAATTCTCGTTTTAATTTCAATTCAAGCTGTATTTCAAACGCACATTAATTTTTACCACGTTTCCAATTGGACCGTCTGAAGCTTTGGGCCCATAAAACATGCAATGAAACTAGAATGTAATTACGTGCAGCGGCCTGTCCTGTAACTAATTGCTCTCTAGTGCAGCGGCTAGTGAACAGCCTACGTCACGCTTCAAAAGCTTTGCAGTGTGTTCGTAAACATGTTTTTTTTTGCTACGAAACAATTCCACGTGTGTCCATTGTGCCAACGTGCGAAAAGAAAGCACATATCAGGCAAGGTCGGAACCTCTTTGTTAAGACAACATGCTCGTTAAAAACATTGTTTCTAAGTCCTCCAACGTGGCTAAAAACGGTCTTTTGTGACTGCCGCACCTCAAATTGTACTAACCGGATGTATATGGAACTCATATTGCGATGTGCACTGAACTTTGTTACAGACTTTCCACCAATAACATTATATGGTCACCGCTTAGTGTCCCATAGTAAAATCGGTTCGGCGGGAAGCTTGCGCGCTATAGTTCCGAGCTTGGCTCGTTTAGGCGATACGGCATTTGATACTCGTTCCAAGGTCACCCTTATGTCTCCGTCATTTCTGAGACTCTAACACGCAGGTAGACGACGCCCTTAAGAGGGCGTGGTACATAATTCAAAGCTAAAAGCATTAATCTATTACTAGAGGTTTCTTGAAGCCAATTTGCGAAAATTAAACAATAGCAATCCCAGACAATAGTTTTAGCTAACGTTTTAGACAAAATTGTTTCCAGTGTTACGAACTTCTGAGGCACAATCTCTGACGCCGGAACCTGGTGCAGTTAACTGCGGGGCAAGATATCACGCGAAACGAATTAGTAATAAAGTTGCCAAATACCATTATCTAGGATTGTCATTGAGTAGGCCTATTTGATCCATATTGGCTTCGAAAAAAGCGTAGAAATCAATTGATGTTTTCAGCGTTTATTTATCTACCACGCACTCTTAAGCTGCATGATACATAGCAGAGGGCAACCTAACCAACTTGCAGGTCATTTAACCCGTGAAATTTTCCTGTCTGTGCTAGTACAAGTCACAATAAGTAACGTGTACCCTGCTCAGTACAACAAAAACACAAGCACGGCATCGACACTTGCGAATCAACGAACAAATAAACACTACTAGTGGAAAGGGCGACAAGTCGAATAACGCAGAGTCCGGAAATATTTTTAGTGTATTCCAGGCAAAAATTAAAATTATCAAGATAAAAACAATTTTAAACTTACATTTTTTCGTTTTACAAGGTGGTTTTAAAGTATAATTAAAGTGAACAATAAAATAAAACCCTGGGTGGACTTACGTTAAATCGAGTCTGGCTGTTTGAATGTTTTTGTCTCCACTAGTATAATGGGAGTAATGCTGCCCTGGAAATCTATTTTCAAATATAGTTTATTTAAATATAATATATTTTGATACCACACCACTTCTGTCTGGATAGTGTCTAAACAATGGAAGATAAAGTACTTTTTGATTAAATTGAATGAAATGTAATTTCAGTTAGCATTATTCCCACATATTCACATTACGGATAAATTGAAAGCACATTTACAATTTAATTGTCCACAAGCTACCACTACTGCAAAATTAAGGCACTCACTCCTGACTCAACGTGTACACAAATGCTACCGAGCTGAATGAGTTAGTTCCGTAGGTTACCTTCAACGTTACCATACATTATTTTGAAATGTTGCTATTGCATGGCTAGTTCAGAAAGTAAATAGAATTTCCTACCATCCGTTATGTTGAAAATATTAGTGTAAACATATAGACAAGAGGGAGAAACAGTTATCTGCGTGTTCAAGAATATGCACGTGATTTTTGAAAATATACGCGGGAGGTATGAAATTACATCGAGACTTAGTAAGTGAGTGAGTGAGAAATTTTGGTCAGCGCTTAACATCGAGGTCTTTAGTGCTGGTGAAGGGCGACATGAGGTGAGTATGGAGCAGCACCGGAATGAAAGGGTGGGGAAACGGGAGATCCCCGAGAAAACCCGCCTACCAACATCGTCCGGCACGATTCCCACGTGAGAAAATGCGGGGACCTACCCCGCCGGGAATCGAACCCGGATCGCCTTGGCGGGAGACTGCTTAGTAGTCGCATACTACCGTATATTGGATTGTGGCGATGTCGCACTAGTATATACACATGCATTTAGGATAGTAGGCCACAATTTTCACGCCTGTATACCAAGAAATGTAAACATAGCCTCTCATACAAGTATTATCACTGGCCTTCCACCCTGCGATTCGGAGTTCGATTTCCGGTGGAGACGTTCCCGATTTTCGTAGATGGGTAGCTGGGCGAACGTTGCCGTTAGTAGGTGGGTTTTATCGTGGCATTTCCGTTGAGTCCATGTGCTTGCATTCCGTCACTTTCTCATATATCAACCAGAAAGACCCTACTAACCAAAACCATTTCAACTCAGTGTTGTTTTCCGAAAATGCACTCTTTTCAGCCGAGGACAATTAATTTCAAGTCATTTTTATTTTACTTTGCTGCTGAGAAATTTTAAGGGCTTGTTCCCGAGTTTTTTTTCAGACTGGTGCCAATAACTCAAATATTTTTAAACCAAAAGTTTTGAAAAAATTTGAGTCAATGTGCAATCACACGATGCACAATACTGTGGACGCGTTTTTTTTAAATAATGTACCATTCTCCAGCAAAAAAAAAAAAAAAATAATAATAATTTCCTTAATTTTTCCTTATTTTCACAACGAAAAACGTGGTACTTTGGGTAATGAAATCTAAAAAACCGTTCAGTGTAATTCTACAAAAAAAATTCAGCTACAAATTATAACATATAAGTGTCAAAACTGTGCAGCGAAATTTTGATATGAGTATTAGGTAGCAATAAAAAAAATATTTTTGAAATCACTGCAAAACTCCGTAAACAAGGCCTTAACAAAGTATGGCCTTCAAAAGAACAATACTTCTCATCAGCAATAATTTTCATGATTAAAATTAATTATGAACTTCCTACGTAGACAAATTAGAGTGATGGGTAGAGATGAGGGATTATCGCGGGAAAACTTGACTGTTTGCAGGGTTTCAACGCACGTTCAGCTTACCACAAGATTACTGGTTTTCACTTGTACGTGAAGCTGTTACCCTGTTTGACTGAGCCAATAATAATCCCACTATTGTAATATTTGATGCCTGTTGTTTGTCTGCAGACATCTACGTTGTGTCAGAAATATATTACAGGATCATATATGTTGCAAGAAACTACAGCGTTTCCAAGGGTTTGTTGGAACGAAACATTTCCGCGATATTCCATCATTAGGGACCCTTGTTTTTCGCGAAAAGAATTTTGCCTCACTTTGTTTCCGTGCCTTGCCTGCACATCTGCAGTTCTGCTTCGTCGTCAGCGATTGGATATTTTAACTGTCACGAGCCTTGGGATTCTACCGGCAAATCACAGACGTGTGGTGTTGCAGGAAAGGTTTTGTAATTGGCTCAGTCAAATGAGATACGTCTCTTCACACAGACACGCTGCCAGTAACCATGAAGCACAATTGCATATGTGCACGTAAGGCATTGAAACAAACTGGGGCAAGATTCTTTTCGCGAAAAGACAGGGTTCCCCGACCATCATATATAGTGATGGGCTACCAGCTGTTACATTCAGGATGGCTTTCATTGTTGTACGGTGGACTCGGTGCAGCATTGGTCGGCATCCGGCCAATAATGAGCGTAGCACAGAATATGGGTGGGCTCGGACTAGTGTGAGCCAATACGACGACGGTAAGTGGTATACAACGCCCAACAGAACAGGACTATAGTGAACCTCCAATTGTTAGCTAAGGTCAGGTCCTTTCGTTTCCTAAGGTCAAGTACAAGGGCGTAGGGGACATAGACTAACGCCGTGTAAGCTAAAAACTCGACAGCCTTCAGGTGCTACAGTGCTTTTAGCAAGTAGTATAATTATTTCCTGTTTTCCGAACAGTGTTACTTCAGTCGTACCTAAGTAACGCAATTTTGAACTCTCGTAATACTCATCTGCAAAATTTCGTGAGGCCTGGCTATTAGGAAGGGGAAATTGGAAATAAATTAATTTCAGTGTTCGGAAACTGTTAATTTTTACTTAAAATATTTGCTTAAGAATTTTGTGTTAATATTTATTGGGCTTGATATCACCGCCATTTTATATCGGTAAACTAATTTGAGAGTAAGGGTTCCCTCACAAACAAAACATATGTGAATCTCAGTACAAAATCCCGAAGGTCGTCGCTGATTTCCACCAAAAGCCTGAGAGTTATATCGTTAAAAGTGCCCCTTAGTAATATTTCACAGTGTAAACAGACATATCCTCAAAAGCTCCAACGATTTTTGTGTCTCTTGTGTATAGTTCGTCAGTCTTGTACCAACATTTATATCCTCGGCAGCACTCGCTTTGCTACAGATAAGACAACATTTTGTGAGGTTTTTAGCTTCTGGTAAAGAAAGTTTTACAGCAGGGAATAACTTAAAAAAACGCGTAGTTCTCGTTCCTAGTTTAACTGTGTTTTATTTACAGAGACACGAGTATTGCGTGTTTGCTAGGCCAGGTTGAACTTCAAGAACGTATACTTCACTCTCATTGTCACGTCTGTGGTTAGACAACAGCTGTTTTAACACTCCATTGACTGTAAACCAGTAATACATAAGGAAATAATTCGCGGAGAAAGCACGTGCTACCCACGTGTACGTTTAGAAGCTGATAGATAATCGACTCTGGCCAGTTCGTGTATAGAACTAAGAAGTCTAGGTGCCTTCACAAATAAAACGGTTTTGTGGTGGCCAGAAAATGCTTTGCCATATGCAGTGACGTGTGGTGAACAGTTACACACTGTAAATAACTTCCTCAAATGATTAGGAAGTTATTATCCCAGACGCAGTATGGGACACTTAACATACTTCCGCCTTGTAAATATGCAAACGTTTACAAATGTTACAATACAAGTCTGGTTGGTAACTTTAGTATGCATTTGACTGTTTTATAATTAGGTTTAGGAGTGTTACCGTGGATGTCTGGGAAACTATTCTATAGGTGGTTCAGGATAAAGTGAGCACTCAATAAAGCCCTGTTAAAGTCCTATTTTCAGTCAATTAGTATCTTGCTGCCCGTAACGTCTAACGACGGGACATGTTTAACCTCGCTAGACACGTCACTTAATGTTTGCGCGTGGAAGATAAATTGTGCAATCAGTATGAATCTCTACAATTTAATGAAAAATTTTTTATTAATTATATAAAATACAGTTTTGTCGATTTCGGTTGGTTTTCTTTCTGTATTGTTGAATTTAAATGGGAAAACACATGGAACTGCATCGCGTAATTTCTCTGCCAACCTTACAAGTAGTAGGGCAACTATAGTTAATGTTGAATTATGTGCAGTAATGGCTAGCGATATTTTTCAAAGG
Organism: Medauroidea extradentata; assembly: GCA_003012365.1. Classification (NCBI taxonomy): domain Eukaryota; kingdom Metazoa; phylum Arthropoda; class Insecta; order Phasmatodea; family Phasmatidae; genus Medauroidea; species Medauroidea extradentata. The sequence goes on from PNEQ01124610.1 coordinate 25,193, forward strand.
TTAAATTTTTAGTGGTCACTTTATCCTGAATGGCCTATACCATACCTACTTTCTTAGCGCTCCTATACGCACGTCTGGTAAGTTTACAAACTATTTTTTTAGAGTGCAAGGTAAGCTGGTGTTTTCTCTGCACTGCACGCTCTCCAGCGACCGCAGTATGAACCAGTAACAACAATGCTACTGGGTCTGACAGAACGTAATGCGACCACTCATGAGTTACCTGCAAGCCATCCGTTATACAGATTGAGCTACTTTTCCGCTGCACAAATACGTCTGGAAGACTGACGTGTATACGAGGAGGTAAACAGGTACAGTTGACAAATAACGCAGCTTACCTTGCAACACGTTCACCCACGCCACTGGTCACATGGACTTCATCAAATGTTTTGTAGCCATAACATTTTTTTGTAGTTACTGCAATACTTTATTTGGGGCAGCAAAAAATGTTTGTGTTCTCTACAAAAAAAAAAATTGGCGAGATCCATGATGACAAAATATTTTGTGGTCACCAAACGAAACGTGTGTGCATGCATACATACATAGGTCTATACATATATGGAACTATTTTGATATTAACTCAGTTTTGTTATCATTACTCTACAGTATAATTAGAGATGATGGTATATCGCGAAAATATTTTGCGCCAAGATAGCCTTGAAAACACTGACACACCGTAGCTGTCTGCAGACCAATAACGTACATCGAATATTAAAACAGCGAGGTTCTTATAGGCTTAGTCAAATAGGGTAACAGCTCCACGTACAAGTGAAAGCTAGTCATCTTTTCATAAGTTAAACGTACGTTGAAGCCTAGCAAATAGTCAAGTTTTCCCGCGATAAACCATCATCTCTAAGTATAATAAACAAACATTATATTTGCGACTGAACTACTATGCAGTTGTTTATGTTTAGTCCAAAATTTCCTTTTCCAATAGAGCGATGAAGAGTATTGAGTAACATCCTTATCGTGAGAGACTTGGAAATTTTGACGGTTCATAGGTAGAGACCTGAAAATTTCACGTTTTCATTTAGGTACAATCTAGGATTCAAGCAGCTATAAGGCCGTTTGTTTCAATTTCTCAATTAGCCCTATACTAATTTTTAACCGCCTGGAATGCGCTAATAAAGAAGCAACTAAATGCAGACTTAATCAAATGTCAGAGAGCATCCAATGTGCAGCTGCTACCTGATTGAGATCGCAGATATTCCTGAAGGGAATATTGTCCGTCTCTATTCATAGGCCATTTGAGTTTATGATATATCTCGATAAAAATTTTGTACCAACAAACCTTTGAAAACAGTTTTGTTTCTTGCTACATGTATGATTGGCTGTTTGTACGTCTGACACAATGTAGCTGTCTGCAGACGAATGAAAAACATGATATATTACAATAGCGGGATTATTATAGGCTCAGTCAAGTGGGCTAACAGCCCTACATACAAGTAAAAGCCAATAATCTTTTGACAAGCTGAACTTACGTTGATACACAAAGAGTCAAGTTTTCCCGCGATGTCACAGAGTGCTGTGTGTATGGCCACGATTTTGTGGCGAAAATATTTTCCCTCCGTTTGGTTTAAAAATGCCCTACGTGCACATCTGGAGCTCTGCTTATTGTTCAGTTATAGGATGTTTTATCTCTCACTTGACATGCGCTTCCACTGGCAAATCACAGACGTGTGGTGTCGCAATGACCTTATTCTGGTTGGCGCAGTCAAATGAGAGACCGTGACTGAACAAAGACACACTGTCAGTAACAGAAGCACAGCGACCGATGTACACAGAAGGCATTGAAACAAAACGATGTAAAAATATTTTCGCGGCTGACTCGTGGTTCTGCATATCGTCACGAGAGTGACTAGAGGCGTGCTAATTTCCAGAAGTGCACAACTCCCGAGAGGTAAACAATACTTGAAAAGTGGTTCGCTATCAAAATAATAATTACGACTTAAGTTTTCGTTTTTAAGAATTTTATACAAAAAATATATAAGTTTTACAGATTTTGACTAAAATCGACAAAACAAGAGAAGAAACTAAATTTGAATTATTATTAGTCTTACTTTACCATTTCTGAGACACACAAATACAGTAAACTCAGTTTTTTTTAATTTTACCACATAACAACATTTTAAATTTAACAGATCTTTAGATTATTTTCCAGACGACTGGATTTTCCGCACCTACATTGAATTTATTTAGTTAATTTATTTCTCGTATCGTCACTCTTGACGGCCGCGCGGGGGTATTTCCAAATTGACATACAAGTAAAGTCAACTTACGTGTTCCGGTTGGCTGCCTTCATGCTCTTTACTAGCGGGCTCCTTCTCACTGCATCTGACCGACGACAGCGACGACCCCAGGGGGGAGGGCAGAACCCACTTTATAAAGCTTCCAACACTCGTGTCCTACTTAGCCCACATTTAGCACAAGGCCCTTAGTGCAATGCCCCGGGCGCGCAGAAATACAACCGCCCGGGCTTTCGGTTAAATCTCCACGACCAGTAGCAATCCACAAGAGCCATGCCAAAACACGAAACGTGTCCAATAAAATTATAAACTTCCAAGATGGCCACGAATTTGGACCTAAAGTAGTCCCCCGTACAAATTAACTGTGCCAATATGTAAGCCTCCAGTCTTTGCGATGAGTCCATTGTCCTGGTGACTCGTCTGATCAGCAGGAGACAATAGATAAGGCCATTCTTATCTTATAACCGTGTTATTGGTGCATATTGATTCCATCAATTCAAATTACCTCATAATAGTAAAACCTTAACTTTCTCATTAAATATCTCTGCCTTACAACGCATGTCCTATAATAATTATGCACATATTTTTTTCTAGATTTTTGTGAATCAGTTTTAAAGTAGGAAAGTAGGTTATTTTATCATACATTTTAGTTGCTACAGTTTCAGATTTGTAAACTTTGTTAAATGTATTTTTGTTTTTCTCGTCTACTGCACTCTGCACAAGTCATGTGTATTATTTATCTCATTCTTGTTTGCTGTATAACTTGTCGATAATGTATACTGTAAGCTGCATGTCTATTCCAGGATTTAGATTCCTTATCGTCAGTTTTGTCACAGCTGACAACTTGTTTCATTTTAACTCTGATAATTTCATATGCTTAGTTACTTTTTAAATTGCTTCTAGTTAAGTTTCAACTATATTTTGTTGCTACTCTTGTGCATGTGATCTTGTATTGGAATTTGGTAAAGTGTAAGAGGCCAAACAAAAATGAAAGACGAAAATAAATAATTATTTCTAAAACCCAGTTCTCGCTACCTAAACACACAAGTGTTTTCGTTTAACTGTTTTAAGTCTACAAATTCATTTATAGTTTTACTTGTAGCAACAAATCAGTTTTATGACAACAAATGTATTTGTACCAATGACGTGCTTGTTCAGACAGAGGGAATCAGATTTAAGAAAACAAATTTATTCGTAGTCTACCAATGACGTGCTTGTTCAGACCGAGGGAATAAGTTTTATGACAACAAAGGTATTCGTACCAATGACGTGCTTGTTCAGACCGAGGGAATCAGTTTTATGTCCACAAATGTATTCGTACCAATGACATGCTAGTTCGGACCGAGGGAATCAGTTTTATGACAACAAATGTATTCGTAGCCTACAAATGCCGTGCTTGTTCAGACCGAGGGTTTCAGTTTTATGACAACAAATGTATTCGTACCAATTGTTCGGACCGAGGGAAACAGTTTTATGACAACAAATGTATTCGTACCAATGACGTGGTTGTTCAGACCGAGCGAATCAGTTTTATGACAACAAATGTATTCGTACCAATGACGTGCTTGTTCAGACCGAGGGAATCAGTTTTATGACAACAAATGTATTCGTACCAATTGTTCGGACCGAGGGAAACAGTTTTATGACAACAAACGTATTCGTACTAATGCCGTGCTTGTTAAGACCAAGGGAATTAGTTTTATGACAACAAATGTATTCGTACCAATGACGTGCTTGTTCAGACCGAGGGAATCAGTTTTATGACCACAAATGTATTCGTACCAATGCCATGCTTGTTCAGACCGAGGGAATTAGTTTATGACAACAAATGAATTCGTACCAATGATGTGCTTGTTCAGACCTAGGGAATCAGTTTTATGACAACAAATGTATTCGTACCAATGCTGTGCTTGTTCAGACTGAGGGAATCAGTTTTATGACCACAAATATATTCTTATCAATGACGTGCTTGTTCAGACCGAGGGAATCAGTTTTATGACCACAAATGTATTCGTACCAATGCCATGCTTGTTCAGACCGAGGGAATTAGTTTATGACAACAAATGAATTCGTACCAATGATGTGCTTGTTCAGACCGAGGGAATAAGTTTTATGACCACAAATGTGTTCGTACCAATGGCGTGCTTGTTCAGACCGAGGGAATCAGTTTTATGACCACAAATGTATTCGTACCAATGATGTGCTTGTTCTGACCGAGGGAATCAGTTTTATGACCACAAATGTGTTCGTACCAATGATGTGCTTGTTCTGACCGAGGGAATCAGTTTTATGACCACAAATGTATTCGTACCAATGATGTGCTTGTTCTGACCGAGGGAATCAGTTTTATGACCACAAATGTGTTCGTACCAATGATGTGCTTGTTCAGACCGAGGGAATCAGTTTTATGACCACAAATGTATTCGTACCAATGATGTGCTTGTTCAGACCGAGGGAATCAGTTTTATGACCACAAATGTGTTCGTACCAATGATGTGCTTGTTCTGACCGAGGGAATCAGTTTTATGACCACAAATGTATTCGTACCAATGACGTGGACGTGCTTGTTCAGACCGAGGGAATCAGTTTTATGACAACAAATGTATTCGTACCAATGATGTGCTTGTTC
>PNEQ01124611.1:0-30051 GCA_003012365.1 Medauroidea extradentata
TTTCGAAATTGACGTCATTAAAGATGGCGGTCGGAAACAAGATGGCGGCCGGAAACAAGATGGCGGCCGGAAACAAGATGGCGCCGGGGTGTCGGGTTACAGGGGTCAAAGGTCAAGGTCATGGGGTCAAAGGTCAAGGTCAACCTCACAACCTCAGCCCCCAGCCCCTGTCCCCGATCCGCCATTTTCCTTCTACTCACAAACTCTACATATTCGTCATCGCTGTCCGTCCCCACATAGATGTCTCGGTGCTTTTGTAAATCGTGGTTAAGCTTTCAACAAGCTGGCTATCGAAGTAATAGTCTCGCTTAGCACCCATCGAGGCTTTTTATATGACGACAGTAGGAAAGGTGAGTTGGCCCTTCCCCTTCATCTTAGCAGGGAGGGGAAGAAAGGGCAGGCGATAAAAGAAAGACAGCACAGATTGGAAGATAACATAAATTAATAACAATGCTCAGTTTGTATTATAAAAAAATTATTTTTTCAAGTACATGATATTTCCATTCAGCTACATGCAAATAAATATCTTTAGCACACACATTATTTATCGATGATTGCAGACTTGTCTATCCAGCTATTTTTATCCTTGTTGTAACCAAACCACTTAACAATTAATATCACATTTCTCCTCTTCAAGACTTTTTCCACAAGATAAGAGATTGGAAACTTGGTTTTCTAATTTTCTTTTGCATAGAAGCCACCTCTTATGATCTGACCATTTTCATCCTCCAAGTAATAATACATAACTGGGTTCATAAGGACATATTCTAGCCACCTTGAAAATTTCATTGGACCAACTAGGTGTGTAACCTTTAGCAAAAGTATCTTTTATCCTGGAAATTTTAAAACATCGCCAACATGTGCCTTCAGTTTGCATGTATTGAATTTCTTCTCATTTTTAACACGCTTTTATTAGCTTCAGTTGTATCTATGTATGTAACGGAATCTTTAAACATAATTTCTATCTATTTAGAGGCGTCCGAATAAAATAAAATTTGCAAACTTATCAAGGACCGATGACAATACAATAATTTAAAAAAAATTATCCTAGTATCCTGGCCAGGATCACCAGGATAAAATAAAATGTGTTTTCACGAAATTCTCGATAGCTCTTAAGCCTGACGAGATATTTTTATTATTTTTTCTTTAAAACGTTGTCTAAGCAAGCACATATTCAATATATTTTCGATTTTTCGAAATTCGGAAACTAAGGGGGTGCAAAGACGTTTAAAGTGTTTTCGAAAATTCCTCTGTTTCTCCTAAACCATTTAAGATATCAAGGTGATTTTATCTTTAAAATGAAGCTTACTTTAATACTTAAAAAGGAATTTTAGGATATTTCAAAATTTATCCTTAAAAGATGGTAAAAAAATAAAACGTGTTAGCGTCTAATCATCCGTATCAACTAAACTATTTAAGATATTGAGATTGTTTTTGCCTTAACACGAAATTTACGCAATAAATTAAAAAGCAATTTAAGGATTTTTCAATACCCGTTCTCGAAAGCTGACAAAAAAATAAACGTGTTTCCAATTAATCATCCGCATCTTCCAAACCAATTGAGATATCGAGCATTTTTTTTTTCGATAAGAACGTAGCTTATGTAAATAAGAAAATATTAAATTCAGGATTTTATGATATTCGATAATGAAGGATTTGAAAATCAGTAAAATTTTACAGTCTCTCGAAACGTGAGAATTACCTTGGAGATATAATTCAAAAGTTATTTCTTTTTGCCATCTCATTAAAAACGCTTTTATTATTTTGTATTTGGACAAAATTTCCACCTACTTGGAGACGTCCGAATAAATTAAAAAATTGCACACTTATCAAGGACAGATGACAATACAATAATTTAATAACTTTATCCTAGTATCCTGGCCAGGATCACCAAGATAAAATAAAATGTTAAATGCATGTTCTTTCAAAGGGTTTTGTTCGAAGTAATTTCCACCAACTTAAAAGTCCATATTGGTTGAAAATTAGCATACGTATCAATTACAGATATTTTACTATCCTTACCAGAACTACCAAAATAAAATAAAATAATTTTTTCAAGGCTGATATTTTCAATGTAATTTTTAACAACTCCGTGATGTTCATTTAATTTGAAAATTTTTAAAGATATCGAGGGCAGATTTCAATACTGTAATTTAATAACTTTATCCATGTATCCTAACCAGGGCCGCCAGGATAAAATAAAAGTAATAAAATTAAGTAATTTAAATAATTTAAATTAAATAATATAGGTTCAGACGGTACACATGTAATTAAACCATTATCAATACAGTTCCCAGCAAAATATAGCTATGGTACAGCTGAAAGACGAATGTTGCCATTAATCCTGAGTTGGGCATCGACTGTTTACAAAATGCAAGGCTGTACGGTTGAACATGCAGTCATTTATCTTGGTTCTCGGCTGTTTGCTGCTGGACAAGCTTACGTAGTCCTTAGCCGTGTCAAGTCTCTCGATAGTATCCTAACAGAAGAACTTGATTGCTCAAAGTTAACAAGGAGAGTCCCATGTAATATTGATTCGTTAAATGAAATGGTCAGATTACGATATAAATCTCAGAAAACATGATCAAATTTTCATTTTGTACCTTAATTAAGAATGTTAAATATATGTTTCATATACGTTTTGTGTTTTTTGGATATGATATAACTAAAAGTCCTAGTTACCTACTAAGAAATTTAACTTCGTTTAAAGACTGAAAATGCAAAACTATTAATTGTTTCATCTTAAAATTGATATGATTTAAAATACTTAAAAAAATTACTTTAACGATCAATCGAACTAAACAGTAAAACATAAATAATAGTTTTAAAAATTAAAATACACGCTTGAATAGAAAACCACACTAAAAGTTATAAAATAATTTCATTAAGTTTTAAATAAGAATAGAGTAATTATCAAAAAATTCACTCTATCGTATAAAAGCGTGGGGTGCTTTTCTCAAACATATGAAGTCATGATATTGTTCATAGCATTTTGATTGTGCCACGTTTTCTCCCCTGGCGGCTCAACGGTATTGCGTACCATAATTTTCTGCAACACATCTTCCCAGTTTGGCTAGATAATGGACCACTAGCCATCAGGTTCAACAAATTGTTTCTGAATGACTGTACCCCAGCCCACGACAAACCTTCTGTGCGATATCTGTACATCTTTCCTGAACACCCGGAGTGTTGATCGTTATGGTCTGGCCCGCCTGGCCAACTCGTTCGACGGATCTCAATAGTTGAAAATATTTTATTGACAGAATATTAGGTTGGACGTTGTGGTATGACTGCCTGGTAATCACGTGTGCCTCGTTGTCAACTGTTGTAGATATTATATCCACAGAATATTGGTAAAATGAGAAAATAAAACCTAATCGAGAAACTAAAATGTTTCTTGTTTTCATGTATAGATGTTTTAGTTTCTCAATAAAATCAAATACCTTACAAACTAATACCGGACACGTCTATGCTAATTACACAAGCAAAAAGGCGAACAATAACCTAGCGGTATAGTGGGCAACTAATGCATGTTTCGGTATTATTTTTGCTAAATTATTACAATTTATTGTTTCAACATGCATTGTATAAGATTTATATTACTGTACTGATATTTTTCATTTTCTGCATTCAATGCACATACTCCATCGAGAAAGTTTTCACCAAAATGTCTATGTTGGCATCGTACATCTGCAAACCATCAAATGTAGTGTGCTACTCTCTGGTGGCCTAGTGAGTTATCTCAATAAGAAATTCTCGCAAAAGCGCTTAAACTGTCCAGTATTGGTATATACTGTATTTGATAAAATTAAATTAAATGCTCATGTTTCATAATTGGGTTTTTTATTTTTCTCTATTGGCACCAAAGATAAAATACACGAGACTCTAACCACAGTGTTGCAAAAATAAAATAGAGGTAAGTTTTACCTTTGAGTCGCCAGTGTAAGACACGTGGTCTATATAAATCTTTATAGTAAAAATAGTGTAGAGGGAGCGTGCGCTAAACAGTGTTCAACACGTGTCACATGGCTACAGTGAAATATGCGCGGGAGATTTGAAATTTCACCAAGACAGAAGAAGAAATTTCTTAGTAATCACAAATAATGTTCGTTTTACTTCAGAGAATGAGAACACACGCACATTCAGGGGAGTATGCCACAATTTTCACACCGTGTAATTGTGTGCTTATATCAAAATCACAAATGTAAATAATGGTCATAACACATTTTTTTACGCATCTGATATTCGTAAAAAGTAAATATTGGCTATGTATTTACAATTAGGTTTTGAACCGATCGTATAGTGACGCTATACAAAATTGTAAGCATTCTAGAAGCCACACCACTAATTTCATCCAGCCCAGTTGCAAGCCGAAAAAACGCCATAAATAATATGAAACACTCGAGGCATGTTGAAAACACACTTTTGTGACTTCATGCGACCTCTACTGTTTATTACCTCTATGATTTAAACTGTTGTGAACAATATCATGACTTCATATGTATGAGAAAAGCACCCCACGCTTCTATACGATAGAACGAATTTTTTGATAATTACTCTATTCTTATCTAAAAATTAATGAAATTACTTTGTAATTTTTAGTGTAGTTTTCTATTAAAGCGTGTATTTTAGTTTTTTAAACTATTAATTTTATTAAATAAGTTCGTGTCAAAAATGTGAATTGTTTTGAACAAATATTTATATGGTAATATTCAACATATTTTTGTTATTTATTGATGTTGTTTTGTTGTTCTTGCTCGAAGAGCTTTCAACCATTAAATAAATGGTTGATTCGATCTATGTTTTCTTTTATTGTCCCTTCATTCTTCTAAAACTAAAGTTAATATTTATAAAGTCTAAACAAGTGATTTACAGTACTGATAACTGATTGCTTAAGGTACTGGGCCTCAGGGCTTTAACCTTTTTATTTACCATCTCAGGCCAAGCAAAAACAGATCCACCAGATCTATCCTTTAGGTTTACCTCTCTCTGGAGTGCAGATGGTTGTTGGGGGTATGCCTGTGGTATCTCCCAGTTGATAGCACATCTAAAGATTGAGGGGACCGGAGGGTACGGATCAAAATGGTAACAGATCGTTGGTTTTTGTTTTGGACTATATAGATGCACTTGTTGCGTTTTTTGTCTGCTTCTTCAATGATGTTTGATCGTGGGGTTTTGCTGTGCATGGTACCTGCTAAGTTAATTTTTTCATTATAGTTGTAGTAGTTGAATTTGATGTAATTATGGCTCTTTCTCTTGTCCCTGAGCACCTTCTCAAGGATGAGTGTCAATATGAGTACACAATTAGAGGTGTGCAACCTGCAGAGAATGTTCTTCTGCTGCTTATCGCACTTGTTTGAGTACACAATTAGAGGTGTGCAACCTGCAGAGAATGTTCTTCTGCTGCTTATCGCACTTGTTTGCGTACAGCGTTAAACTCAAAAATGGTTATTAATCTAGACGTTCTTAAAGAAATAAATGTGGAGAATGAATATTGTGTCTGTACCTCTAAAATTATTTCTCTCCAAGAGATTTTTGATAATTTAAATGATGAGGCTATATCGTCCTCACATGCTAGGCTCAAAAGTCGCTTGAATCATCTTAATCAATGTGTGCGTAACTTAATAGTTGTCCATGAAGGTCTTACTGAATCTCAGGCCCAATCTTTAGATGTTATTCTTAAGTAAACACAGTCCTTACTGGACACCATTTTAAATTCTGAACATGTGAGTTTGCAATTTTCAGAGGGAACCACTGATGGTATTCCTTCTACCACCCTCACACAAGCCTTCTCTGATTTGTGTGTGTGTGAACCATCCAATTTCACAGTAACCTATCCTAATCCTTCCACCCGTGTCTATGCTCCTTCCACCATGTCAATCACATCATCCAACATTCCTCACACCTCTGGTTTGTTATACACTCCATATCATAGCCACCCCCTAACAGCTACACAGTATCAGTCACACACACTCCATGCAACTACACCTACATTTGCACCTGAATTTGGGAAAATTACCCATCCTCTTGAGAAAATGTTAAGAGATTTTCCAGTTACTGATGGCCTCACAGTAAATAAGTTTCTGGACTTTTTAAAAGTTGTCGTAAAATTAAATCACAGCAACACTATCCCTGAATCTCAACTTTTGGAAGTTATATATCCATTTACCTTAGGCACACTTAGCGAGCGCACAAGTTTGGTAATTGCTCGACATAGTTCGTTTGATTAATACCATGCAGATATTCTAATTTTTTTATCCCATCCAGGTTACGAGCCCAATTGCAACTAAGACTCTTTAACAGATTACAGGAACCTAGTGAACACTGTCAGTGTATGTCAAAAGCATTAAAGAAGCTGGAACCATTTTGCACTTAGGTTTACCTGAAGTTTAAATTGTTAACACTATTCTTGAAGGCTTAGATCCTGAGAAGCGTTCACGCTTAGCTTTTTTTAAGAAACCTGACTCTTTTGCTGGCATGCATTCATTCTCAGAATATCAGATATGCCTTCAGAAAACGACAAAATGTACTTGCAAAGTTTGATTCACCCAAATCTAAACATAACAAGAAAATTCCATTTAAATTTCAACCTAACCTCAATCAGCCAGTACCAGTGTTTCTGAACAGAAAGACCAGGTCCTGAGTAATATTTCTCCTGAACAACAATTTAAAGATATTCCTAGTTGCAGATATTGCAAGAAAGTTGGACACACCATTGATGTCTGTTTCAAGTTAAAAAACAAGTCCCGCGGGGGCGAAAAGTGAGCGTTCCTCCTCGAGTTACCGGCAATTACGCCAACGCACAATACAATGCTCAGCTATATCAGCAGTTTAGAAATGCTAAACATTTTCAAACCTCGTTTGGTCCATATAACCAGGTAAATACTAAGACCATTCCCAAGCTTACAATTAATTTTCCAAACATTGTTGGCACCATAAAAATCATTCCACAAGTTGAAGTGAAACTGGGAACATCATCAGTAAATGCTTTAGTATATTCAGGATCTGCGCGAACCATTATTTCTGCTAAATTGTTTGAGAAATTAAGAGCACTAAAATTAATTAAATTAGTAGAACCTTGTGAAGTTCAGTGCTACACAGCATCTAAAGAACCCTTGCCTTTCGTGTGTTGCGCTACCATAAAATTGAAAATTGACAATTTCACTTGGTCACATAAGTGCCTTGTTTCCATATATATTTTTTTTAAATTTACTCCAGATGTGAAAATTGTTTTTTTTTTCCAACTCTAAAATAATTCAAAATGTGTCTAAGATTAAAGCTGATGCAAACCAGATCTCAGAGTTTGTAGAACATTTGTCATTTGAGCAGCATACTAAAATTGAAAAACTTTTTAAAGCTTTTCCTAATGTTTTGACATCTGAATTAGGTATTACAAAATTACTTGAATGCCAAATCAAATTAACAGATAATAGTGTGGTCAAAAGTCATCCTTATAAATTAGCCCCCCCCCCCAAATAGAAATTTTAAGCACACAGGTGCAGGATCTTTTAGACAAAGGTGTCATTGAACAATCCACTTCCCAGTATGTTAGTCCTGCATTCTTGGTGCCTAAACCAAACAATAAACACCGTATGGTTGTTGAATTTCGCAAAGTCAACTAAAAAAATGTAATTGAATCAGTACCTCTTCCAGACCTCCATTCGGCATTTAATTGGTTTGGAAAGGTTAAAGTTTTTACAACCATTAATTTAAATGCAGCATATCACCAAATTCCCTTAACTGCAGACTCAAAACCCATCACATGTTTCTGTGTTCCGTGGAACCTTTATCAATTCACACGAGTTCCGCCACTGGGACACAGGTACTTACTAGACTTCAAGACACGATCTTCCATGATGTTTAATTTAAATTTGTTTACAATTACTTAGATGACCTTGTAAAACTTATTCAGATAATTTCGAACAGCATTTGGAACATTTATATGAAACATTTTCTCGTTTGGAAAAGGCAGGCATTACCGTGAATCCAGCCAAGGTTAAATTTGCAGTATTCGAAATATCATTTTTAGGTCATAAGATTTCTTCTTCTGGGATTTATATTGACTCTGAGAGAACTAAAGCTATTAGAAATTTCCCACCCCCAAAGATGCGACAGGTATAGCTAGATTTATTGGCATGATTCAATTTTTTGGTAAATTTATTCCTAGTTTGGCTGAATAGACAGCACCTTTAAATAAATTAAGAAAGAAAAACACAAAATTCGAGTGGGGTGAGGAACAGCAAAAGTCGTTTGAAACTTTAAAGGATGATATAATGAATCTGCCAGTACTCCGTATCCCAGATTTTACAAAACCTTTCATTTTACAAATGGATGCTTCAAGCCATGCGCTTGGCGCTGTTTTGGCTCAGGAAGTGGATGGCTGTCGTTTACATGTGGCCTTTGCATCAAGTACACTCCCTCAACAAGAAAAGAAATCTTCAACCATTTACGAATTAGAATGTTAAGCTTTTGTATTCGGCATTGATAAATTTCATCAGTACTTAGAGCATGCAGAATTTATCCTAAAAATCGATAATCAGGCTCTATCTTGGTTACTTGCACATCCACATCAATTAGGGAAAATTGGACGTTGAGTTGTGAAAATTTCTTCTTTAAAGTTCAAAATTCAACATATTAAAGGCACTCAAAATGTAGTAGCTGACGCCTTATCTAGAATGTTTGAAGGCACCAAGCCAGAACCTGAAATTATTTCAGATTGTAATGTTTTATTCAATTTTCCTTTGGCGTTTTCTGATCTAAAAGAACATAAAGAAAAGGACAATTATTTGAAAAATATTTTTACAGATTTAAAATCAAGTGTTGAACATAAACCATATTTTCTTTCGAAAGATGTCTTGTGTTGTAGGTCTCGTGACCACAGAAAAAAGGCTGTTTTACCAAATCATTTGAAACCTAAGATATTTGAATATTTCCATAATTCACCACTTGTGGACATTTAGGTATTAACAAAACTATTCAGGCTATTCGTCAACAGTTTATTTATAAAGGCATGGATGCTGATATCGCAGAAAGAGTAAAATGTTGTAAATTATGCGCTCTGAGCAAACCATCACAAAACACTCGGTTAGGTTTGTTGTCATCTGAAGTAGCCGAAAAACCTATGTGAAAAGTATTTATTGATTTTGCTGGTCCCTTTAAAGAAGTAAAATGGGAAAATAATATGCCGCTTTTTCTAAATTTGTATGGTTAGTACCACTTTGAAAGGTTGATGCCTCATCTACTGCCAGAGCTCTTAAATCCCACGTATTTCGAAATTTTGGCATTCCACTTTCTATTGTGTCCGACAATGGTCCACAGTTCACTTCAAGAATTTTTAAAAATATGTGTTTTTCCCATGTCATTCGCCACATTACGTTGTCACCTTACAACCCACCTCCTTCGTAAGCGGAGCGTTTCAATCGAAGCCTTCGTTCAGCCCTAATTGCTTTTCATGCGATTGACCAAACCAACTGGGATAAACATCTTTCATGGTTACAAATGGCATTCAATTTTGTCAAACATGAATCTCATAAAAACTCTCCTTTAAATCTGTTGTTTACGTTTTCACCAAATAATCCTTTATCCAATTTGTGGCAACTTAATGATTTGTTACTTAAGGATCCGACGAACATAAAGTTTGGGCAGCAGCCCTCAAGAATCTTAAGAGTGCTCATTTCAAAAGTAGGGCATGTTATAACAAGACTCGTATTGATAATCCGTTCAAATTACGAAACCTTGTTTTGTGCAAAGCACACCCAGTCAGTCGCGCAGTTGACAAGAAAATGACAAACATTTCTTACCGTTGGTCAGGACCTTATCAAATCCAACGTTTCCTTACGCCAGTCTCTGTTGCTTTGGCTGACCCCAATTCTGGAGCCTATGTTACTAGAGCTCACATTTCTCCTTTGAAGAGATTTTATTCTAGAACTTCAACTACCAACGTTTGACCTTTTTACACTGCATAGGAGCTGCAGACCCTATTGGTGTATCCAAAATATGAATTATTTTAAATACAGGTTGGCCAACCGATCAGACAAACTAAAATTAAAACTCATATCTAATTCATTGACTTTATGAATGTGATCCTGATTTTGTCGATCACGGTCTGATCAACCTTTGGTCCGAGTCACTTTTTGGATCAGTTTTGAGATCTCGTGTGTCAAAAATCCGCGGTGGTAAGTCTACGTTTTTTTGCTTATTATGAATCTTGAATATTCTTTGTGGAATTCGTGTCATGTACTTAATGTGTTGTACAGTGTAAAATATTTGTACACGTAGTGAATCCTAGCTACTTGGTAGATTATATTTGGGAAATTTGTCCTTCATTTTTGTTTCCTTATTGTCTAAGGGAATATTTGGGTTTTTGCTATGTTAGGATACTATACTTCTCCAGAGAAATATGAAGTTATGTTAATCTTAATTTGGGTTGTAAGTCTTGTACTTTTTGGAAATTAGTTTAGCTCCTTTCTGGATTCTCTCATGTAGATTTCTGATGTCCTGTGGGTTTCTGACCTTATCTTCTGCTGGGAGCCTACCCCAAGCTTATTTTCGTCTTATAACTTTCACCTTCTTGGATATTGGTTTTAATGCACTCTATACATCTACTTTGTTTTCAGTTCCCGTGAGAAATTTGGCAACAATATGGCAGTTTTGTCGTTCATCCTTCTGGCAGTAGCCAGTTACTCCTTGGTTGCTGTCGTCACAGTAAATACACTTAATTCGGGTGTTATCTTTGAGAGTGATGAAGATATTATCTTCTCGGACAGTTATTTCTCAGTCGTACTCAATTTTGACCTGTTAGAGTTACATGAGCAATGTACTCGATTGAACTCTATGATTAACTCAGTTTTAGAAGTTCACGAACATCATCCGGTTTCAGACAGTGAAAACACTTTTGATAAAAGTTTTGATTTTGCTATTATCCAATTGGAAGAAAATCTTGCCGCTTTCAAGACAGAGGCTATGTCACTTACTTCTCTACTTTCCCAGACAGTGAGACAAAAAAAAGAATATTAGATTTCGGAGGAAAATTCCTGAAAACAGTTTTTGGAACTTTGGAAAATTATGATTTATAATTTTTGCAACAAAAAATAAATTCTTTGGCTGATGTGCAAGATGGTATTTCTGTGAACTTAGCAAACCATATTGTTTTGAAAAAACATTTGGATGACCGTGTTATTAATTCTACTTAAGAAATTTATTCAAAATCTTGCCACTAACTATTTGGATCAATATAATGCATTATTCAAACTCTTTAATAAATCTGCACATGAAATTTGGGACAAGATTGTAGTTATAGGTTTTCGTTTGGATCTTACCACTATGTTACTTAGAGTGAGCGAAGCATTGTCTAGTGCTAGACTAGAACTCTTTGATCTGAAACATGCTATAGAGACCAGTGTCCATGGTAAACTAAGTTCTGCTCTTTTAAATTCTAGTAAATTCTTAAACATTTTGAATCAGATTCAGCACAAGATTTCATTACCTTTAAATATGATTGCCCCAGTTATTTTAGAAAATTTGTACTCTTATTGTGGTTTTAGTACTGTTTAAGCAGTGATATATAATTCATCCCTCAATATTTTGGTCAATATCCCTTTGGCAAATCAAAATTATTTCTTCCAAAAGTACCGCATCTTCACATTTCCTGTGTTATTTCCAAAAGTAAATAAATACATCTTATTGCATCCATCTGAATTTCTAATTGTTAGTTAGGACAGAAAATATTTTTCTCCTGTGAATTCTAAATTCTTGACTTACTGTAAAACTTATGGACACACCAATTGCCCTTCTGGCTTCCGATTTTATGATGCTCATGTTAATAACAGTGAATTTAATCTGTTTTCTGGTAAACTGTACCTCGATTTTTGTGTAAAATCTATTGTCAATTTAGAATCACCATTCCTATTGAGAACTAAGACTGTGTCTCAAATAGCCCAGAGAGCACTCTCTCGCACCCTCTTGACGTCACTGAGTGTACTCTCTGGTGACCCAAATTCGAGGGAGAGTGGGCGAAAGGGAGAGTGAGCCAAAGTGAGCGACGATGCTCCCTCTCGCCCACTCTGCGGGAAGACATCTTTGTTTTCCTTCAAATTCAAACCATAACCTAAAAGTGGAAGTGGAAAACGTGGAAAGCATTTACTGTGAGTTTTCTGCACTTATTTATTTTCCTAGCTTTCCTTTTATCACACTAGGTTGCAGTGATTTGAGGGTGCATCCGAGGGTGGCTGTCTCAATTTAATTGAAGAGTGAACCAGAGTGGGCGAGAGTGAGAGTGTGGAGTGAGAGTGAACACACTCTTATTTGAGACCCGGCCTAAATCACTTTGGATATTTGCCACCCGAAGCCCTATTTATGTCACATTTTTATGCAGAAGAACTTTGGAATCTGACACACCTTTTACTCTTTCCATATCTGGAAGTTTTTTTTTTTTTTTTTTTTTTTTTTTTTTTTTTTTTTTTTTTTTTTTTTTTTTTTTTTTTTTTTTTTTTTTTTTTTTTTTTTTTTTTTTTTTTTTTTTTTTTTTTTTTTTTTTTTTTTTTTTTTTTTTTTTTTTTTTTTTTTTTTTTTAGCAATGCTACACATTGTGACCTTGTCAGTCCTTTCTTCAAAACCTTTGGACAAATCCATTCTTCCATTCACTTTGATCAACCTTTACCCTTCTTACATCTACCCAGATTTTCTACTAATCTCACAATATTACATTTTTCGACTTTGCAAAATCTCACCTTGAATGATTCTCTCTCTACACAACTTCCCAGCCGAAAGGCATCAATTTTCGTGACCTATTACCTTAGCTACATCCTCATCCCTCTTCACCTCCAAACCATCAAGGGTTTGTTTCTATTGCTGTATCTTGTATTGCTATTATCGGGATATTTGTTATGTTTTTGTGTGTTTAAATTTAGGACTTGCGCATGGATGCAAGCTCCACAAGCGCCAGCTCAGTGTTCTGAGCATTCTGTAGTCATTCCCTTGCCAGTTGTTTCTAGAGGGAGTAATTAATGTTTTAGTTATTTCTTTTATTGTTAATTGTTTAGGTCTTGTTGGTCTTTGGTGTTACCATGTGGGGCTGACCCCGGGTTCTTGTTTCAGGGGGGAAGTGTGTGCCGTTTAGCACTACTTGTATTTTATTAGGTAACTATTTTTAATAGTTATAATTTATTTTATGCTCTGGTTTCAGAGTATATGGCAAAGTGCCCGTTATCAGTTATCTTTACTACTTCTATTTGTAATTTTTTGTAATACTTTAATTCACGTGTTAATGGCCGAAAAAAAATCATTGTATTATAAAGCAACAATCTTTTGTACACTCTGATGTTACTGTCAGTCAAGACTTATGCGAATCTTTCTTTACTCATGTAAATCCTAACTTAAAAACTTTAATTTTTATGAATTAATTTTATTCAAAGATGGCCACTTATTTCATTGTATAAATATTACTCTATAGAGTACTATTTTTACACTCGGCGATTCGACCTATCGAATCGTTAAGTGAAGCGAACACATATTTTATTCGTGGACAAGTATATCTTGTAGATATATGTGGTCTTCTTCCTTCTTCTCCGAAACAGCAATGATGGTTGACCGTTGAAAATTCTTGGTGCGGAGTTAGTTAGATATTTCTTATGTCTATTTAAGACATCCACTGTCGGGTGACTGTTTAATTTATGCCCCATGTGAGTTTCTTTGTGGGCAATATATTATTTCAGGGTTTCCCTTGTAATTTGTATTTGTTTTGCTTATTTAAAGTGGTGCCCGTGAGGGCGTCACCATGCCGTTTTTATGGCTTTCTGATTCCTGATTGATTCGGGAGTTTCCGCGGGGAACTCTTCGCCAACCCAATGAAATTGTAATTGGATTTGTCCCGCTTGCCCTCTACTGTCTGCGATGGCTGAGGTAGCTTAATGTCGTTATTTCCAGTTTTACCTTTTTTTTTAATGAAGACCACCGAACTTCAAGTAGCATAAATTTTAAAACCGAAAGAGTTTATATTTCACTGGACAATGTAATTTTAAATATTTATATGTTTTAACAAGAGAAATTGAGAAATTCAAAAGTTTCGGAACAATAACCTACAAAAAATGTGTTTACTTAAAGTCTTGATTATTTTGTCTACTTAATTTTCTTTAATCGGGATCACCTTAAAATGCATACATAAAATAATAATAATTCTTTTTATTAAATAAGTTCTTGTCAAAAAAATGTGAATTGTTTTGAACAAATATTTATATGGTAATACTCAACAAATTTTTGTAATTTATTGATGTTGTTTTGTTGTTCTTGCTCGAAGAGCTTTCAACCATTAAATAAATGGTTGATCCGATCTATGTTTTCTATTTTTGTCCCTTCATTCTTCTAAAACTAAAGTTAATATTTATAAAGTCTAAACAAGTGATTTACAGTACTGATAACTGATTGCTTAAGGTACTGGGCCTCAGGTCTTTAACCTTTTTATTTACCATCTCAGGCCAAGCGAAAACAGATCCACTAGATCTATCTTTTAGGTTTACCTCTCTTTGGAGTGCAGATGGTTGTTGGGAGTATGCCTGTAGTATCTCCCAGCTGATAGCACATCTAGAGATTGAGGGGACCGGAAGGTACGGATCAATGCGGTCGCTAACAACAAGTATGATGGTGAGAAATACAATCCTATGCAGCCAGCAACTTATCTACCATTTCTAGATGCTAATAACTTGTATGAATGGACTATGAATCTTCTTCTACCTATAAGAAATTTCAAGTGATCCAGTACAGACCTAGACATCATGAGTGTGCCGGACACTTCTCCTGTGGGATACATCATTGAATGTGATGTAATGTATTATCCTGAACGTCACAAGGAACACAAAGATCTATCATTTCTGTCGATAAATGAATGTCCTCCGGGATTATCACAGAAGAAACTGATGACTACATCGGTAGATAAGAATAATTATATCGCTCTCTATATTATGCTCAAACAAGCTGTTAGCCATGGTCTTAGGGTGACCAAAATTCACAGTGTGTTGGAGTTTAGGCAAAGTGCCTGTCTAGAGCCATACATCCAGATGAATACAGCTAGACGTGCAGCAGCAGCAAATGAGTTTGAGAAGGACTTTTACAAGCTGGCTAACAACGCGGTCTATGGGAAGTTCATGGAAAACACGCACAACAGACAAAGAAAGAGTCTTGTGTGTAATGAAAAGCGACTCAAAATGTAGTTGCTAAATCTGCCTTCAAAGACAGAATTATTTACTCAGAAAACCTGTCGCTTGCGGTACTTGAGCATGAAGCAATCTTGTTCGACAAGTCCATCTATGCCGGCCTTGCTGTACTCGACCTGTCAAAGATGCTCATGTACCGATTCTATTATGATATAATGGAGGCTAAGTACGGTGATGACTTACAGTTGGCATACATGGACACCAACAGTTTTATCTACGAAATACTAACAGGTGACTTTTATTAAGACATGTTCACCGGTCCTGACTTCCATGATGAATTCGATACATCAGCCTATCCTGTCGACCATCCATGATACTTGCCAATAAACAAAAAGGTTATAGGCAAATTTAAAGACGAGTGAAATGGTGTGCTTATAACTGAGTTTGTACGACTGCGTGCTAAGATGTATGCCTACAGGTGCTGTGAGAATGTATGTAAAAAGGCTAAAAGAATCCAGAAATGTGTGATCAGAAAGAAAATTACCTTCGATGACTACATCAGGGCTCTGAACAGAAAGAATGCTATGCGATTTACTGTACATAGCATAAGATCATGGAAGAAGCAACTGTATTCCGAGTGTAGCAACAAACTGGCGCTTACTTATCTAGAAGACAAGCAATGTGTGTGCAAAGACGGAGTCAACACTCTACCACATGGATACTCTGACTAAAGGTAAGACGTATTTATTATACAGATACTATTTAGAGTACATCACTGTAACATACTATTCCTTAGCAAAAATATACCGAGCGTTAGTAATGTTATGAAACATCTCTCCCGATATTGTCTTGAAACCTGACTACACCGAAAAAAGACTGCACAATAAGCTGAAATGTTGTTATTAGACAAGGTCTAGAATCTAATGCAACACACATACCGCCGGAATACTGCAATGAAGGGAGTCGTGGTACACCACTAACAGCTACAAGAACTAGCAATGCGATGAGAAGGATAGCGAAGAAATCACGAGACTCGCTAAGACTACATCGGGAAACTCTTTAAGCAACATCACCGCATCGCTGAGGACAGTTGCCGATATACAGTATACCCACTGTCTCATAACAGCTCGAGAATGTTATTGAATATAAATGTATACAAAATTATAAACTTTCGCAATAAAATTCCAAAAAATGTGTATTGGGTTTTATTTTTTTGCAAATAAGTTTCCCAAAGCAAAACTAATGAGTACAAAAAATTGAAGTACTACAATAAGTGACATTAAAGGTGGAGTTAGTGCATGAAAGAGGAGGGTGGAGAGAGACAGGAGGGTGGAGTGAGAGGAAGGATGGTGGAGAGAGAGAATTGTGGCCGGAGAGGAGGGTGGGGAAAGAGAGAGAAGCGGTGTGGAGGTAGAGAGGGAGAAGAGGTGTTGAGGGAGTGATAAAAATACTTAAAAGCAGTAAACGAGTTAAAAAAAGTTATACAAGTCATATATACAAGAGAAAACAAGTGTTAGGTTAAAGAAAGAACGAAGACAAGTTTAGACATGTGACTTGGTAGAGGAGGTTGAAGAAAGAGAGAGAGAGAGAGAAGAGGAGTTGAGGGACTGACAAAAATACTTAAAAGCAGTAAACAAGTTATAAAAAGTAATACAAGTCATACATACAGGGGAAAACAAATGTTAGGTTAAAGAAAGAATGAAGATAATGTTAGGCACGCAACTTGGTAGGAGGTTAAAACAAGAAGCTCAACCACGACCTAAGCACCAATCAAAACTATTTTATATGTCCACTCCGCACACAACAATGCCCGCTCCGCTCACAAATACGCCCGCTCCCCTCACAAATACGCCCGCTCCGCTCACAAATACGCCCGCTCCGCACACAAATATGCCCGCTCCGCTCACAACTATGCCCGCTCCGCTCACAAATACGCCCTCTCCGCACACAACTATGCCCGCTCCGCTCACAAATACGCCCGCTCCGCTCACAAATACGCCTGCTCCGTACACAAATATGCCCGCTCAGCACACAAATACACCCGCTCCACACACAACAATGCCGGCTCTGCACATAACTAAGCCCGTTCCGCACGTGGGTTAGGTTGGACTAGGTTAGGTTAAGTGGGATAGCGCTCCTACCGGTGAGACTTGAAAAAAAGGAGATGGAGTGAACCATTAGTACTCAACACTATCGTTATCTAGCAAGAGGACACTGGAACCAAAACTTCTAGTATAGCTACTAGCTCTCATGTTGGAAAGACTCAGTATCAAAGTCACAATATATAAATGCCACATAGGAGAAGATCAGTAACTACTTGCATCTTGACCTAGAGGTTAACTATAAAAATTTAAAAAAAAGAAAAGAAAATGAGAGTTGCTAGGAATGAAGACAATGGACAGAAACAAAAATGGGTGGGTAAGGTTATGTGGGGTAGCTCTCAACGGTGAGACTTGGAATTGGAGACGGACGGAACCTTTAGTACGCAACACTAACACTATCTAGCAGATGGCACTGGAACCAAAATGATCGGTATAGCTACTAGCTCTCCTGGTGGAAAGACTCAGCACCAAAGTCCTAATAATCAACGCCACCTAGGAGACAATCAGTAACCACTTGCAGCTCGATCTAGAGAGTAACTATAGGCTATAAGCAATACAAAAAAAAAATCTTACGCAGGATTGAAGTCGATACGTAGCGGTAAAGTGATGCACATTTTTGAGTTTTCAGCAGTGTAGAAGAAAACCTTATTTTCCCCCCTATGCACATTAAAAAAAAAACATGTATGTAACATTCAATCTGCTAAACGTTGCTCAGTATGTAGTTATTAGCGTTGGCTACAGACGAGTTCATTTCCAGCCTACAGGTCTTCAAGTACAGTTAGAAGCTTGTAATGAACTGGAGCACTGGATATGTTACAATGAAGAAATATGTACAAATGTGATAGCTGTGCCATGTTGTTTTATCACCTGCCCAGTATATCATTTAAGACCGAATACATGTTTGCCGACAATTGTTTAGGTTCCAATGTAATGTTTACTTTGGTGTGTTAGTTTTCTAAGACGTATCTTTGAAGTTAAGTAGAGATGACACGTTCTTCTGCGTCTGCAAGAACTTTAAAAATAATAGAGATAGAATCCTCGTCATCATCGTCTGACAAGACTATAGAAAATTCCGACATTTTTAGAGGTACTTAATCACCAGAAACCTTTAAGTTTAGTATAAGAAACCATTATATATGTAACCATTATTGTATAGTATAACAAATATCAAATGACAATATGCTGTAATAGGAGGCAATTAATTAATGTAATAATTTTACAATACATAACCTCACTTGATCATGTCAAAACATAAGTGTATAAAGAAATTTGTAAACTGTGAAATACTTTGAAGAGGAAATATGTATTACAAAAAAATTGCAGCTAATTAGAGTCATGTGAATACTATGTACAAAAAATTGAATCCTGCCGCAGAAATTGTGCGTTACATACTACATAGACGTTAATGCAGTACCTGTTGTTATCTATAACCCAGTCATTATATTGTTCAAGAGTCCAGTCCAACTACAAAACTCCCTGCAAAGCTTCAGGACATTTTGGATTGTATGGATTCAGATGCTGACCCATCTTACAAACCAAGCAGCAGCGATGATTACTCTTGTGACTCTGCGATGCAACCCATAACCCCTCGGAATAAACAATTAAGGAAGGTATATTTACACTGATTCAGACAAGTGCACATAGTACGTACCTAAAAAATAAGAATCTAATCAGCATAAATTATATTTGAATATACTTTTCATATTAAAAAACACTTTTGCTAAACAGTTTTGTAATGTTAACAAAATGTAACAGAAAAATTGCAACAATGTTATGAGTGGCACATACGGATCACAACTAAAACAGTGCAATTTACAACTGATCCGTATTAGAAAGCCATCTTGACGTGACTATTTCAGTAATAAATTGTTAGTAAATTGAACATTTTAAAACGTCAATATAGTATATACTACAA
Organism: Medauroidea extradentata; assembly: GCA_003012365.1. Taxonomy (NCBI): domain Eukaryota; kingdom Metazoa; phylum Arthropoda; class Insecta; order Phasmatodea; family Phasmatidae; genus Medauroidea; species Medauroidea extradentata. The sequence continues at coordinate 19,164 of PNEQ01124611.1, forward strand.
GATAGTATTGATTAAACTTTTTAAATAGCTACCTTTTGCAGAAATGTTACAAAAAAAAAGTTTTTAAAGATAATGTATTACCAAACAGTTCTCAAATTTAAAAATTTTTTTTCCGCTAAACATTGCAATTTCAATACTGTAATGCCTAAGTATATATTTTTGCTGTTTGGGATGCTTTCGGTAAATATAATACTGAAAAACTTGATAACTTATTAATCATTTTCAACATGTATGTAAGTATGTATCACGACAGAATATATCTCATAGTCCAAGTCTCGACAATTTTCGTTATGCTGATATTAAGAGGTGTCCTGTACATAATTGGCTGTTCAATTTTGCGCAATAGTCAGTGTTTGTGGCATCGATTTGTTTTCAGGTTGCTGTGTTATGTGAAGAGACAGGACAGATTGCATCTCACGTGTATATTCAAATAACTGACGAAGTAGTTCAAGCGGATCCTATCATTGTTGGTGACACGTCAGGTAGGCACAGAAACATAAAAAAAAAAAAAAAAAAAAAATAGCCAGAGGAGCGAAAGAAAAATGTTAGGAAAAAAAGAAAATACTTGGGTTAAGAATACATGAAAACGGCTGGCGAGAAAGAAGGTGCGATATCTCGTCCCAATAAGCCATGTTCTAACTGTGCCCTAAGTGTACTGAAAAGATTAGCAAAGATCAGTGGGAAGAATTATGTTCCGAATTTTGGAAACTTGGTGATGTGAACAAACACAGGGATTACATTAATAAATTGGTTGAACAGCATGTCATCATCTAGACAGGAGAACTTGCGACGTAAAAACACATTCGCTTACAAACTATCATACAATGTGAATGTATATCGCGTGTGTGAGGTTTTCTTTCTAAACACGCTTCGTATTTCAGAAAAAAAAAATGTCCGGGTGGCTCTGGAGAAAGGTGTTGCCCTGACAAAAGGATAATGCACACGCCTTATAACAAGTCTTAACAAGAATCAGTTCTTCATAATGGAGGGGCACATAGATTCCTTTCCACGAGTTCCTGCGCACTGGTGCAGAAAAGATACGAGATAAGAGTTCTTGCAGTCCATACTCAACAGAGAAAATATGTACCAACTGTATGTTGAGTACTGTGCTGAAACGCAGATGAAACCACTTTCGAAAAGTATGCACAAAGTAATGCTTATAGAGAAAAACATAGGTTTTTATACTACTCGAAAAGACCAATGTTGGTGCTACAAATATTGAAAACATGACGAAAAAAAATTTGATTATGAGCACCATATCCAGAGGTAAAATACGGCAAATGCAGAGAAGGATGATGATAAAATAAAGTCTTTAAATGATGCAACAACTATTACAGCACATTTTGACTTACATGCAGTGTTATACTGCCCTCTCGAGCACAGAAAGCCTTTATTTCATACGAGAAAATTTTCTATGTACAATATCACAGCTTATGAAGTTGCAAAGAAACAGGGGTACTGTTTTCTATGGGATGAAAGTTATGGCAAGAGAGGAGCGAATGAATCTGCGACATGCGTGCACCAGTTTATTTCAAATTTACCGCCCACCTGTAAAAATTAATATTGTACGGCTGCCCCGGGCAGAACATATATGCTGTAGTTGCTGCAATGTTTTTATGTACAGTCCAGGATCATCCAACGTTTGAGTGTATGGAAATTAAATTCCTTGAACCAGGTCACACTCAGATGGAGTGTTATTTCATGCATGCAAATATTGAAGGCCAGTGAGCTTATCAAAATTTACTGGCCGAATGATTGGTTTAATGTAATCTATTTGGCAAATAAGAAGGGTACTCCTTATCGTGTACACCAATTAACTTACGCAGGCTTTTTTAGACTTTAGGGGCCTGAAAGATAGAACAATGGTCAACTTACACGTAGCAGAAGATGGAAGCACCGTGTCATGGAAATAAGTTACGTGTCACATGTTCAAGAAAGGTGACCCACATTTGTTCTTCAAGAACGAGTATTGGGAAGATTATAGAGTCGTGGATATCAGCAGGAGGAGTCGTCGGAGGGGTATTAATGTGCCAGGAATGATTCTGCCAGAAGCAGCGTATCGGTCACGACTTTCAATAAGTCTGCCAAAATACCGCGATCTGCAGGAACTATGCAAAACCAAAGCCATACCAGTGGAATATCATGGGTTGTACTCTTCTCTCACCTATTCTTCTCTGCGAACATCGTCTGCAGAAGACGATTACGAGCTACAGTTATTTACCACTAGAACTGTTTCAAAATCAAAGAAAGTATCTAAGTGAATGTGTAAATCGGGGGATTTCAAAAACCTTAATAATTTGATTTATTGTTACAAACCTTACTGTAAAGTTCTTGTAAATAATTTGTCCTTTCTCGATCCACTGATGTGACAAATTTGTGCTATGTATTTACCTACATCAATTAGGTACCTCTACAATTAGCTAAGCACTTGGTCATTTTATGTGGATTCATTGTAAATTTATTTGGAAGATTGTCCATATTTAGGGATAAATGTTGGATCTACGGCATTGCTATCGAACACGAGTTTCCGTTGTATTGTACTAAGCAATTACATTAGATTTAGCTTTTAGAATGATGCAGTCTTGATTTGTACATTTCTTTACAGTTATGGATTCATTGCTTATATTTATGGAATTGTGACTAACTGTTTTCAAGGCAACGACACTTTTGCTTAAATTGTAATGTTCTTGTTAATGATATTAAGTAATTACATGTGACTTTTTTATATTAGTTTATACGCCCTCAAAAAGTTAAAAAAATTGTGTCACTTATTTTTAAGGCAGAAGGGCGTATCAGCAATAACAACCTACAATAACCAATAAATATTATATAACCTATTTATGATAAAAAACACATATTCTGAGCTTCCAAAAAACATAACCAAGAATCAAAAGATAATACTGTGTTATGTAGACAAGGAAAGGAAAAAAACGGCTACAACTTTAAATGACTACCCAGTAAATTTCATTTCTGTTGATACGCCCTTCTACCTTGATGCCCTCGAAATGTACCCTCCCTATATGCGAGTAGCCTATTTAGTAATACGGGAGTTACAATTAGAATTTATCATTCTGTACTTATTATTTCACAGAATTTATTGAGATTTTTAGGTGGTTTTTAATATTTAAAGTCTTACGAGATATTTTCTGTTGTTTCTTTACATTTTAATTATTACCTTGCTTTATATTTATTGACATCATTGTTTGAAGTCTCTTACCTCCCTCCTTGTGTACGGCCCTTACCCTATATAGGCCGTTCACGATAACGTGAGCACTGTTTAACAACTATTGCAAAATTTGTTCTAAGAAAAGAACGACGAATGAACTTCATGTACAAGTAACGGGTATCCTCACATTAGTTAAGTGACCATTTAGTTGAAACATTTATTTGATTTAATATTTTCATTTTCAAATACAGTGAGATGCAGTAACGTTAAAAGTTTAAAAAATAAAACACGAACTATAGTTAAATTAACGGTGCAATTTTGTTAAATGTGAAACTTTGTGACTGGGAAAAACCTTAAAACAACTGAGCTATGGTGTCAATCCGATGCCTGGACAGCACTCTCTGATGTGATTTCGACTTGGCGTAAGTTTCCACGCAGCTTACCTAGTTTTTCTCCACCTACTTGCTACTTCAAGTGCTCAACACAGTAATTCAGAGGTATGTTACGTTTGTTAAAATTATGTTTGTGGATTTTGTGAATTTTAGTCCAAAAAAATTAACACCTTGAAATGTTTGAAACTTTTTGAGACAACAGAATAGCGGTAACTGCTTGAAACGTTACTTGATTTCCTCTGCTAGGAACCTGGGAGGCCCCGGGCGCGATTCTCCTCAGTTTTTAACGTCTATATTTATTTTTATATTTGAACCAGATAATTTTTTCTTACTTTAGACATAAATTACTATTAAAACTTCCTCTTAGGAACTTTGTGTACCTCTCAAATTTTTGGCGCAATTGGTCATAAACGTCAAAATTTGCACTTTATGATTTTATGTACACCACTAAAACCAACTGACATACCAAGCCGAAAGGCTGTGATTTGGCACATATTATGTATATAGACTTTTGTATTTTTTTTTTTAATTTTTGAAATTTTTAAATTTTCATTTTAAAATTTAGCATTATTTTAATATATATTTTTATTTTTATGTATGTCAAATCATAGCCAATAGCATTGTTTTACACTGTTAATTTTTTCGGTTTGGTATGTTAGTTGGTTTTAGTGGTGTACATAAAACCGTAAAGTGCAAATTTTGAAGTTTACGACTCATTACGCAAAAACTATGAGAGAGACACAAATTCCCTAAGATAAAGATTTATTCACAATTTATGTCTAAAGTAAGAAAAAAAATATATTGTACAAATATAAAAATATAAAGACGTTGAAAACTGAGGTGACCTGCGCTCTTTGCAGAATGTTTCTTTAAAAAAATATTAATATTTTACCAAAAATGCATACATTGCTTCGACACGGTAACTGCTAAAATAGCACAATTTTGCACCTTGAAATCCAAAATTTCTGGGGGGAGGACCTCGAGACCCCTACTCGCATCCTCGCATGCAGCCCTACCTATGTCACGCCTGCTAATGGGTCGTATTAAATTTGTAAAACACGATATTCCGGCATTAAGGTAACATTAAGTGGCTAGAAATTTATATTTGTCATATAATGATAACACTTTTACCCTTATTTCTTGTTGTATATGTATAAAATCACTTTTTTAAATAATTTAATTGCTGTGCAGCGTCGTAGCGTCATCGAACACTGATACGTCCGGGCGTCCCCTCACCAAAAATTAAAAACGTTAAATTTGTTGTCCATTTGATTATTCTGCGTACCTAAACGCAAACATCTACTCGGATATTTGTAAAACGTAACTCGCGATAAAATATGTGATGAAGGCACCACAAACTTTATACAATACCTGAGTGAATGTTAAAGGCATGCCGTGATAATTCTTTTGTATGAGGTTTTATTTATGAGTAGGTTGGCAAAAAGAAAAGACTGTTGATTAATTTCTCCGTGATCATTATCTTTTTTTGGGAGACTGTAACATATTACTGCTTTTCACCTACTTAATTTTCGAATTTCATAAAAACCTTAATTTTGTTTGTAGATATACAATATTTTGTATGCAGCGTGAATCAACATGTTTATCCTCTTCTGTTTCATCACAAGTAAAACAGTATCGTCATTGCATTAGTCTTTAGTAAATGACAATGCTAGACGCCATGAATAAAAAGCGAATATACCCAAGACTTTCATTTCTCCAGTCAGCTTTCCATTATAACCCTTTGAATAAACCAAGTAACTGCAAGCATAATGGAAGACAAATAAACCATATATTCCATTATTACATTAAAATAGGCTTGACAGCCATTGTAAAACATTCAGTAAACAATACATCCCAGTTTGCTAACATAACATAATCCATGCTCATACCAACCTCCTTTTCCAAGCACACATTAAATTGCAATGTCACATGAATACGCCTTTAGTTTAAAGTAATAAGTCTTGCCATCCCAAATCCACTTTACCTTTCTTAGCCTAACAAGTCCTTTTTAAACTAACAATCAGTAGCTCATATGCTCCATATAATGACTGTATCGGAAGCATATACCAGCATATAACTAAAGAATTATTTATATAATTTATCATTATCCCCCAGGCCTTCGTACAAAATACAAACAGTTATATTAATATTCCAACCAGCAAGCAGTATCATTAACTCATCACCCAGAAAAAAAACATGGCTTGTTCTTGCACATGTAAGAGAAACCATAAGTTCGGCGCCATTCCATCGTAACTTACAGACAAACTAAATTTAATCACCCGTCATGTCATGACTTATCACAAACCATGTCAATCGCTATTAATGAACGTAGCCCGAAGATGGATAATTTTGTTCATGAATTCTTGTAGTCGGCTTCCATCAAATATATTAGTCACATACACACACACATATACTTATATATATATATATATATATATATATATATATATATATATATATATATATATATATATATATATATATACATATACATACCTCCCCGGACCACCCCACACAGCAAGTTTCTTTGGGGAGCCATTACAGCTCCATTTTTATTTCCAGCTACTAATACTACTAATACTAAATCAGTCAGATGTAAGACAGCCCCCTCTCCATCAATCATTATCATACTATGACATACATGTCTTATTTTCTGAAGACCTGACCAGTCGATATACTTACTATCTGTAAACAAAGTGTATATATTCACGCTTGTAGACATAGTCAATATCACACATATAGCCATTCCTTCTGAGAACCAATCAACTGTGAAAAAACAGTGTACGTTTAAACTTTATATACACTAGCACATTATATTCCATCTTATTAGTCATCTGAAACAAAATTTTGATTGTATTAAATCACCCATCCCCAATAATATCCCATCTGAACTTGTATATGCATAGTACTAATTAACCTCGTGCACTGAATATATTCCAGCAATAATAAAGTTTCCTTTATCCACTTCATCCAAGTATAACATTAGATACACATCCCCACCATCTAAATTTACTATAATTACGTGACAATTCAACACAATAAATAAATAAACCAGGTATTTCTTGAAAGCAATGCTGAAAATACATATTCTTACGTACGTATATGCTAAGGTCCCAGGCCAGGTATTTCTTGTAAGCAATGCTGAAAACACATATTCTTACATACGTATCTGCTAAGGTCCCAGGCTTGAGGGAACAGTTTCCTCAGTACTTGCAATATTTTCCCAATGAAAGAGAAACCCTTCCTGTTATCATTCACTTTTTCGTATTGATTGCGGAGATTATCACTATGTAATAATACTACAGTGGCAATCCTTGCATCCGACACACCTTAACAGCCGCTTGGACGAAATCCATGCCACATATCTAAAGTACTATGTTGGAGGCTTGCCAGCAATATAGTTTTTGCTGTAACAGCACGGGTAATCGGCTATTATAATAATATATTTAGAATAATATCAATAAACATGCAAAGACATCGCTGAGGTGACCAACATTATGTCATCAAGACAGAATTAAACTAAATTGGATATTTGACGGGTCGTTATCTTAGCGTTGAAATCAGTTACCTTCAAAGATATAGTGCTGCCCTATCACAACATATTACATGCATTTTTGTAATATTTAGGATACTTAGAAAACGTGGTATGTTAACACATATGACTTAAATATGTAAGAACCTTTTTTAAATGGTGGCTGCGTAAGTATTTTATGTTTTTTGTAATGTTCACAGCTCCATTTTTCAATTGAAACACAACCGTGTGCGGGATTCTCAACTACACACACATTAAATTTGTAAAAACAGTATCTTATGGCCGTCATTAATTATATAGGTCTCAATGAGGGAATGTAAACTAAACATAAAAAACCACAATAACATGAAGTATTTGTACAAGTAACACACCTCAATCACGTTGAAAGGGATGGCAGTCCCTTATTTCTAAAAAAAAAAAAAAAAAAAGTGAGAGTAACCATTTGCTATTCTTGATCCAACATAATTAAATGGCGAGAAATTTAAAAAAAAATTAATTTATCTTGCAAAATCTGTCTAATGCTCGCCCTTTTAGGGCAATCATTAAATGTTAGATTTCACAGAGAAGCACGATGGCCTACCAAGTATGCAACCAGGAATAACTGTACGCCACACTGGAGTAATGTATGGACAGTTGGTCGTAAGCTGCATCGTTCAGTGGATTACTACAATATCTTTTTTGTGAGTCGTGCTTGCATCCCCTCCGACCTTGCGTTATCTTTGTTGCAGTTTCCCTTTCAGAACAGGGCAGAAGACTACAAAGACACGCTTCACTGTACATTGCAGGAATTGTGCTACAAGTCGACGTGACAACGTGCACTAACGCAGAAATGGTAGACATGTTTCTGCTGTACGGTTAAGTGATAGGTAATGCACGGACTACTGTACGATTTTATCACGAGAGGTTCGCAGCGCGGAAGAACCTCATCACAACTGTCACCCAGAGACTGCGTGCAACAGGCACGTTCAAGACGTGAGGTGGTACTGGTCACCCGAGGAATGTACTTACACCAAATGTGAATGAAGAAGTTCTCAACATTGTGCAGGAAAACCCATAAACAAGATCCGTACCATTGCGCTCGTAAAGGCGGTGTTCTATCCTATTCAACTGTACGGCGTGTTATGCACGAGCAACTCGAGCCTATCACGTGAAAAGTGCAGGCATTGTCAACAGTGGAGTTTGCTCCTCGATGTGCGTTTACGTAATGGTTCCTGCATAAATTCACATACGAGCCACACTTTAAGTACGTCGTATTGTTTACTGATGAAGCGTTACTTAAACAGCGGGGACAGTCTCATGTGAAACGACGTCAATCCTCATGCAACTGACATAGTAGCGAACCAGGGTTGGTTTTCTGTGAACATCTGGGCGGGTATTGTAGGTAATCATCTCACTGGGCCCTACTTGATGCCGCAAATATCGAATGGACACTTGTACTGCCAATTATTGCCAGAGATCCTCCGCAATGTTTCGCTTGCGGTTCGACGATGTATGTGGTTTCAAGACGACGCCGGTGACACTCCACAATACACGGGCGCTGTACGTAATCAACTCAACATGGCATTTCCAGCTCTGTGGATTGGTACAGATAGCCCTGTTGCGTGGTCAGTACGTTCTCCGGACCTTAATCCACGCGACCTTATCCTCTGGGGCTTCATCAAGGCTCTGGTGTACGAGTGAGTGAGTGAGTGAGTGAGTGAGTGAGCGAGTGAGTGAGTGAGTGAGTGAGTGAGTGAGTGAGTGAGTGAGATATGTTGGTCAGCACTTAACAGTGAGGTCTTTAGCGCTGGTGAGGGATGACATGATGTGAGTACCCCAGTAGCAACCTTTGGTTGGATTCTTACTTATTTCCTACATTGGCCCAACGTCGCTGGATTGTTGAAATTGTGTTTGTAACATATGTAATGCCAACAATTTACCAACGTTGTGCCCACATTTCTCTTCAAAAATACACACAAAATTGACAATAAAAGTTAAATTAAGCACAATATCCATACTTTTTATATTTCCAGAGTTCTCGTGGGTTACACAAGTTATTAAAATCAATAAACAAACTTTGACCAGAATCGAGATGGATTCGAACCACATTCCGAGATTAGGTTGGAGTCCTTTTTGCTAACAATCCGTCGCCTTACCAATTGCTCTACTCTTTTTTTTTAAATATTTTTTTCGTAAATTGAAAAAAAAAAAAAAAAAAAATGCTTGGTGCAGCGGTGATGTGGAAGCTTCCGCATCATCACTGCACCAAACATTCCTCCCTTTTAATGTGACTTAATTTGAGTGACCCCAGCACTTATCGTTTGACAATTTGTGTAGTGACAATTTTTTACACCCAAATGAACAAACACAAATTTACACCCAACCAGACGTGGGAATCGAACCCAGAAACCTCCGCACCAAAGCCGGCCGCTCACCAACTGAGCCCCGGGAGGGTGGGGGGGGGGTCGGCCACGCTGCCACATGTTGATTTGTGATACATGAAAGACAAATATGTATTTAATAGTTGAACTTGCAATAACAGAGAAAGATGTATCATTTTCTAATTATGTTTTCTAACAATGCCAATGTTGAGCCAACCTACATACCAAATCTTTTCAGTGGTTGGCATACTGTTGTTTACGCAGTGTTAACCCAACGTCAAGGTGTATACCTATTGCCAACGAAGTGATTACAAACTCGTACCTAACAAGTAATAAAGAAATAAACATTTACAAAAATAGTGCCTTTAATATTGTCTTGCATTTTCTAATCTAATGGAGTTGATTTTTTTTATAAAGAAACACAATTTGTGTCACTTGGGGAGTCTGTTTACAAATTTGTTGCCAACGTCAGCCAACTTTCAAACAAAAGACTTTCCGTGGTTGGCACAATGTGGGTTATGCAATGTAGGACCAAGTTTACTGAAAATAATTTTCACCTAACCGTTATAAACGTATGTGTTGTATGAGCAATGATGGTTCAATGTAAACTTATCTAACACCAACAGTATGATTACCAACTTGTTACCATTGCTCAGCCAACCTACATGTAACGTTGGACCAACATACTGGGAACAACCTATTGACCAATAGCTGGATATCCAACATAGTTCCAACGTGTAACCAACAGAGCAAAATTATATATTATTACGTTTTTAGCCTACTTTCCTTTAGGAAAGATAGGCTTATGAGATCGCGCGTCTGTCTGTCTGTCTGTATGTCTGTAAGTCTGTATGTATGTGTATGTCTGTATGTATGTGTATGTCTGTATGTCCCCCCCTATTAACTTTTTATACAGTTCACGGTAAATAATGACATAATTACAGAATATTATGCCATGACTGGTGAATACGACGCTATTTTTATCGGCATACTCGCTATATTAATTTGTGAGTAATAATGATAACTTTTGAGTTCACCAAAGGTGAAAGATGCGCAGATTTATCATGCTTTTTTTTTTTTTTCGTCTCGCATTGTTTTCACGGCAAAGCTTATATATATATATATATATATATATATATATATATATATATATAATTTTGTGTTACCGTAATTTCACGAAAATAATTTTATATTTTAAGCAATTATTTAATTTTCAGTTTTCCATTTTTTTTTTAATCATTTCCGAAATTGGTTTGCTTTAATTTTCAATTTTCCAATTTTTTTTTAAATTCGTCTTCCTAATTGCTTATAAGTGCTATCTTAAGTTACAAAAAATACGAAGATTTCAACAAAATTTAATTACGTGAAATCACAAAAAACTTTTTATGGCGATTGTTGGTTAAACTGTGTTGTTTTAGTAATTTTATCATGGCCGAAA